>JAODTR010007571.1:0-10209 GCA_025399935.1 Amblyopsis rosae | reverse complement strand
GTGTGCCAAAATTCCCAACTTTTTACCACACGGTTCTAGGGGTTGCCATTGACTTCAATGACAGAATAATAATAATACGAAAACGTACAATAACAATAAGGGCTTCGCCCCTTCGGGGCTAGGCCCTTAATTATTTTGATAGCATGTATATAATGTCAAGTGGCTTCACAGAGGTGCTGATTGAAGATGAGGAGATGTTCCCAGATGACACCCTCAGCAACAACATTGACATGGTGGACAGCGAGCCCGTGGTCAATGAGGAAAAGAGGAAGTTCATAAGGTGTTTACCCTGTACAGTGAACAGCTGCTCTGATGTGCAACAATAAGGCTGGCCCAGTGGGCTCAGACTGTGTGTGTGTGTGTGTGTGTGTGTGTTGGTCCTCAGGCAGCTCAGCGCCAACACGGACATGGACCACCCCAGGAGCCGCTCTGTGAGGAAGCACGGCTGCAGCCAGAGGAAGCACTCTGAGCCCCTGTCGGAGAGCAAGGCTCCCAGGGCGGACAAGCTCATCCAGGCAGAGACCACCGAGACGGGCAGGGTTGGTCCTCACTTCACTCTGTCTGGCTGCCTGTCTGCCTGTCTGCCTGCCTGCCTGCCTGTTACCTTGCAGCCAGGACCATGTTAGGTTAAGATGTGAATCGGCCCAGAACCCCATATTCCTATAGTCTTGTGAGACCATCCTGACCTTGCCAGCTCCAATGTGACTTGGTCACAAGTATCAGTGTGGAACCCCTCAGTTGCTGGTCCATAAGGCAGCGCTGACAATTCAGTCAGTCAGATTGTTTTAAAGTCAGCCGGAATGTCGTTAGACACCAAAATGCAGATTAGGGCTGAAACGATTTATCGTCAAACTCTATTACAAAAACGTCTAAACTTAGTTTAATCTATATAGTAACTGTGCAATGTGTTTCTGTGTAGGCCTACTGTCGCATGCACGCATGCTGTGGACATGACGTGGAGAAGGCAGGGGTTGCACATATAAACATGTTTAAACCATATGTCTATGATTTAAACTGTTGTCGAAGTAAACACGCTACGTTTGATCGTGAGATTCTTCAGATCATTTTAACATCAAAGTAATAACCTAATACAGATTTACTGTTTGTAAACAAAGGTGACAAGAAGTGTCTCATATCTTTTAAAGTTGGAAGCGGTCATTAAGTCAGAATGTGTCCATTCCTCAATATATAATCCTTGGGCCATAATATAATCCACAAAATATGTTGATAATCATGGCAAAATATATAAAATTTGGGTGTCCCTGTGCTGTCCCAATGCTTGTACTTTGCTTGTTCCCTGCGATGACGTCACGCAAGAAAAATAGCTTTCCTGGACTTTAGCAAAACTTTAAAAAAAAGAATCGACCCCCACACATAAAACTTCATAATATAATGAATCGTTTTAGATCTTGTGCATTGTTCAAGCCATGTTAATATTCGAGGTGCTTGTTTTTGAATGAGTGTTGGCATTGGCCACCATACCCGGAAGAGCTGCAATCCTCTAGCGCGATCATGGGGGCTTGGTTTGTACCTGCATCTCCCAACAGTCGTTTCATAGTTTTGACATACATATTGTATACAATTTAGGCAATACAAATTTAGATTTTTCTAAAAGAAACCAATTTGTTGTTCATATGATGAGATTTCTGTTTTTCTCTATTGTATATTTATTATTACTCTTTATTATAGCAAAATATATTATTCGATTATTCGATGAATCGTTAGAATAATCGTTAGAATTCTCATTACTAAAGTAATCAATAGCTGCAGCCCTAGTGTACGTCAGATCGCCTCAGATTGGCCTGATTGTTCTTTAAATGTTCAACATTGTATTGAGGGGTTCCAGCCTGTTAACACGCAGCAAAATGAAATGAACGCTGTCTTGCAAGATCAGGGTGGTCTCACAAGGCAAATAGCCCAAGCTCACGGTTTATGTTTGACCAACATGCACTTGCTTGTGTCTCCTAGGTCAAAATGAAGGTGTTTCTGGAGTACGCCAGGGCGGTGGGTCCCTTGCTGTCTGTCATCATATGTCTTCTGTACGGCTGCCAGAACGCTGCTGCCATTGGTGCAAACATCTGGCTCAGCCAGTGGACCAACGACGCCACCAACAATCAAACTCGCGAGCATGTTAACATGAGAGTGGGCGTGTACGCATCCCTGGGCATTACACAAAGTAAGGACACACATTTACATTGATGCTTTTAGTTTTAAACAAACTGTTACATTCCTAAGCCCCAGTATAACTATTATAGTTTTGATGCTATGTACTGGATAGTACACTGAAAGTGATGCAGGTTCATGAAGAGTTAGTATGTACAGAGTGGACGATATATTCTGACAGAAGCTATCTTAAGGGGAAAGTCTACTGAAATGTATGCTTGATTTCAAAATTATACTGACCAGACAGGGAAACTGTTAACCTTGTATGCAGATTTAACAGCATCAATTAGATGCTGAATTACATCATCACATGAACATTAGCACAGTTATGGGATTATAGTACTATTGATGTACTTCATTGTGAACGTTTCCTGCAGTTAAGCAAGGAGCATGAAAACTGCTGCATTACTGCCCAAGCCTGGATTGACACTCCCTGTGACCTGTATTGTAATTATCTGGGCTGTGGTTGCTTTGCAGCTTTACTCTACTCTAAATGTAAACTGAAGAAATTCCTGCTTTGGAATCTCTTATGCAAGAGTTGGCGTGTGGGCGAAAGGAGCGTGCAGATGAGCTGCATTCATTTCCGTGCGTGGCAAATGCTCTGTGTGAATCCTTTTACTCGTTAATAATGAATGGTGCGGTGTTCAGCTGCACCCGTTTGTACAGTACTCTTCCTTCATGCAGACCCGGCTGTGTTGAATGCATAACCTGTTGTTTTTCTTCCAGTTGCCGAGCGACAGCCAGCGTCTACCACTTGTATCGTTTGTTGTTTCAGCAGCGAGGCTTCCTAAAGATGCCCTGTGTCTCCTCCTCCACTCACATCCAAACCTTCCCTCCTGCGTTCTCCCGCTCTCCCAGGTGTCCTGGTCATCATCTCGTCCTTCACCCTGGCGGTGGGCAATATCGGCGCGGCCAAGAAGCTGCACGCCAACCTGCTTGACAACAAGTTCCACACGCCGCAGTCTTTCTTTGACACCACGCCCATAGGCCGCGTGCTCAATCGCTTCTCCAAGGACATCTACGTGATCGACGAGGTGCTGCCCTCCACCGTGCTCATGTTCCTGGCCACCGTCTTCTCCTCGCTGTCCACCATGATCGTTATCGTTGCCAGCACACCCATATTCGCCGTGGTCATAGCGCCGCTGGCATTCGTGTACGTGTTTGTCCAGGTACTGTCGCAGAGGCCCGGCCCCCCCTTCCTCCCCCCACACACCGAAACGCTGTTCCCCTTCTGTCCCCTGAGTCGCCCTGGAGACGCCACATGGCTGGAGTTCCCCTTCCCTCAGCTGTGTCTCTCCCTGACGTCCAGGGTTCTGCCGCTGCCCTAACCACACTTTCACTTCTCTTTCCCTCCGCTCCGCAGCCTGTACGCCTCTTGCCCTGTCTGCTGCATGTGCACACACGCACACACACACACACACACACACACAGAGGCTGGTGATAACGGGCCTGTTTTCTCCGTGCACTGTAATGATGGAAGTATTATTGTGAGACTTTATAGTAGAACTATGAGTTGTCAACCGAGGCTGTGTTTCTTCCAGTGCATCACCGCCCTCTAGTGGTGAACAAGTGAGGATTCCACTTGACCTCGTTAGATGGTGGTTCTGTTTCAGGGCTAACACAAGGCTCCTCCTTGTGTGGTTAGGGGTCAACTGATGATGTGTACCTGTGGGTTAAATGTGAATCAACCCCCTGTTTTATTAATCCTCAGTGGGAAAGGCTGGAGCTGACGTTTCATCTCAGACGGGGGGGAAAGGACATAAAGATGGCAATTGAATTAACCCAGGCTTATCGCCCCTTCTTCCCCCACCCGCTCTTAGGTATTCTGGTGCTGGGCACAAGCTTGCTGGGCCGGGCTTACAGCATGCTACGCGCCGCCAAGCTAACGCACCTCCACATGCTGCACGGGGTGATGCGGGCGCCCCAGGCCTTCTTTGAGGCCACCCCCACTGGGCGGGTGCTGAACCGGTTCAGCAAAGACGTGGACACTATAGACACGTACATCCCCGACAATATTGACATATGGATGCGCACCTTCTGGTACACATTGAACGTGCTGCTCGTGTGCTCTGCCCTCACACCAATGATCCTCATAGTCGTATGCCCCTTAATGGTGTTCTATTGGTGGGTTCAGGTAAATAGGACACACGTCTGCTAACTCATTAATACATGCTGTGTGTGAGAGTTGTGCTTCTAGAGTGTGCTTCTAGATTAGAGCGTTTGGATGTTGTAGCGGCAGGCACCTTGGTTTGTTGGGTGATGTTCGTAATGCTGTAGCTGTGGCAAGACAGCCGCTTTGACATTGTGGAACTAAAATGTGGTACTTGTACTGATATGGTCAGGTGTTTTTAAAAGGAACTGATGGTCTGCTGTCATTGGCTGATTTTAACAGTCACATCGTACAGCAGTCTTGGAACCCATTGGCTGTCGGTTTGACAACTTTTTAGCCAATGGGGTCCAGGGCCAGGTTTCTGGGGGTTCTGGTGTGGTCAGCAGATATCAGGATAACAGATTTCCGGGATAAGACAATCCGGTTATTAATTTGAGATGTGAGAATGTAGTTGGAGTTTAGTTTGGCTAATCTCCATTTGAGATATTTGTATATGAATGCAGATTTTCTATTTAAAAGCTAAATCATTGTCAGACTAATAGCCAGCACTTCTGGAAATTAGTTCTGCCTCCTTTTCCGTTCCACATGGATTGTTTACCTGCATGAAAAAGCCTGCTCAAACATGTCAGTACTCGGACTGGAAACGTAAACCAGGATGCTTCCAATACCAAAGTCTTGTGCATTTGTCTACAAAATCCGCTTTCATATGCAGATGCATGTTTATAGAGATTAATTTGTTTAGTTTGTTTGTGTGTGTGTGTGCTCTTTATGTTCAAATTCTTTGAGTTGTAATTTTTTTTTATATGGTCGCTCATTCTAATATACTGAGATTTCAATCAATGGGCATGGTGGCATACAGCGATCAAATCTTGTAAATGTTTTGTTGTTTTATTTGTGGCTCTGTTCTGACTGCCGTGTGTGTCAGTAGCTGATGCTACTACAAAAAGCAAAACGAATCCTATGCCAGCCTCAAGATGGCATAGTTTGCATGGTTTAAGCTGCTTTGGGTGCTTGCTGAGTGTTCTAAAGCATGAGACGCTTGCAGTTAGGCAAAGCTTTGGTAGGGCTGTGCGGGGACTTTTAGGGCTACTAACTCACTAAATGGACACATTGCCAGCTGTATTAATGTCTGCCCAGCTTTGATACATCTGTCTTTCATGCTCTTACTGTCACGCTGGTCTTTTAATGGCAGCAATAACCAAGAAGCTATTCGCCAAGCCGCTTCTCCATGTGATGTATGTTGGCCGTCATTGCGATGACCAGACCACTCGCTACAGCAATACGATGGCATACTGAACTTGATATATAAACAAGCTTGTATTTTATGGCTGATCAAGCATCAACATATGTTTAGAAGAACAAAATGCTTATTCTTTTTATATAGCAGTTTCATTAGTGTTTTTGAAAAATCTCCTTTTACATTATCTTGAAACCTATATTACAATAATAATAATAATAATAATATATATTATGTACAATTCTATGCACGTGCCAAGCCTGACTAGGTATTGTGCATGCGATATAAACATTGTGGTGACAGTGTTTGCACACGGTACATCGCTTCCTTCACCCTAATTATAAGAGAAGTGATTGCTGTATAAACATAAATAGTGTTTTGCTATCAAACTTAAATCAGTTCCATTACCTTGTGGCACCTTAAATAAACACTTAAGGTATTTTTCCAAACACTGACTGTACATACTGTGAGGTTATTAAACATCAGGAAAGTCAAAACTTGTTGGTCTTCAACTAGAGATGGGCATTTCCTATAGGCTTAATCAAACCCCATGTACATACATATACATACATGTACATACATACAATACACCATATTTCATACCATCTCTCAAATCTTAAACAACATATCAGATTTGACAGACGGCATATTCCTAAGAGCAGGAGTCCCTAATGTTTAGTACACTCACTCGGTATGTGTGTGTGTGTGGGGGGGGGGGGGTTATTGGGGCATCTGCCCCTGTGTAATGTGATGTCCTATTCCAACGCTCTGCTCGCCTGTGCCCGTGCCTCCAGAGGTTTTACGTGGCCACGTCGCGGCAGCTGAAGCGCCTGGAGTCGGTCAGCCGCTCGCCCATCTACTCTCACTTCTCTGAGACAGTGACGGGCTCCAGCGTCATCCGGGCCTACAGCAGGCACCAGGCCTTCATTCACATGAGCGACGTCAAGGTGGACGACAACCAGCAGAGTTACTACCCCGGCATAGTGTCCAACCGGTGTGTACCCTGTGTCCTGCCGCCACCGAGGCCCAACCAATCTGCAGCAGTCGCACAATGGGCCTTCACACCCTGTGTTTGACACTGCTAACACCACTGGTTGTCTGTGTGTCTGTTTACTAAACAAGTCTGGCAGAACCAATGCAAGAATGATGATCATTTGATTCCTTATATAAACACTGTTTGCTATTCAAACACCCCCAGTAATGTACTCATATACTGTCTATACAATGCTATACACACAACAGATAATTTACCTACATTCACTCACAAGTGGCAAACATTATTTTATATATAAATGTTTCTTTCATTTCAGTGTTTTCTCTAACATGTATTTATGTCTTCTCACACCAATATGTGATGCTTTTATTAGTAGTGTTGTTATGTTTGCAAGCTAATATTGGGCTTGTGCTGATATTAACCCTTTGCCTTCCAGCTGGCTCGGTGTGCGTATTGAGTTCATCGGGAACTGCATTGTGTTGTTTGCTGCCCTGTTTGCTGTCATCGGAAAGGAGAAATTAAACCCTGGCTTGGTTGGACTGTCTGTGTCCTACGCTCTACAGGTAAACACTACACTACACAATATGCTGTACTGTGTGTCTAATACGGGGCTGACGACTCTTTTGTCCTGTCTAACGCTAGCATGAACAGAAAATAAGCATTTCTAAAGACTTCAAAGAGAATAGCGCTGTTTTGTGTTTATCAATATTCAAATTCTCACACCAAGTCAGCCTTGAAAGTCAAATAAAAATATCTAGTACATCACTGAACTGCTTGAAATAACATTTAACCAATCTCCCTTTTAATAAGCATTAAGAACATGTTATATCTGTTCTTGTGTTTTTTGTAGGATTATTTAGTCTGCATATCACAATCCCCATCTTGCATTGCACAATGTACAGTAAAGAGGAATAAACCTTGTTAAACCCTTACCTCAATATTAATTTGCTCCGCTGATGTTCAGTGATCTTACAGTATGACAAAGGATCACTGTCATATTCTATGATTGATTTATATTGGAGCCCAGACAAATCTAAATCAAACATTCCTGCCCAACTATGCCTTAGGCTGTTCTCTTCAGTAGAACGAATGCGTAAAGACAATGTTGTTTCTCTAACGTTAACTGTGTTGTACAGGTGACCATGTCTCTAAACTGGATGGTGAGAATGACCTCAGATCTGGAGAGCAACATCGTGGCTGTAGAGCGGGTGAAGGAGTACTCTGAGACTGAGCCAGAGGTGTGTGTGTGTGTGTGTGCTTGTGGCTTCCCTTGCTTGTGTAGTATAAGTGGTTCACGGTGCCTGACGTTGGCATGGGTTGAGGTTTTATTTAAAAGAGATCCCAGGGCTGCCGGTGTTCTCTGCCAGGACAGCATGCTGTTAAATGGCAGGAATTTACATACATTCCAGAAAAAAACCTGTCCTGCTGCGAGTTATGTTCTCCAACAAAACAATACAAGACTATTAAACCATAACTAGACCCATAAACATTATATTACCTTGTGATCAATAACAGCCTTTTATTACATAGGCAAAATGGAGCATTTGTACTGTATTCACCATCCCTTTTCTATTAGCGGTCGTGACATTACAGAACTACAGAACTGGTTTAAGTTAAATAAGTACTACTAATAAGTAAGATTTTTACCCGTAGTAACCATACATTTGTGGAGTTAAGCTGGGTACACACTAGACTATTTTACCAATTTACCAATTGTAAGAGACCACACACCTAACGGCTGATAAAAACGTGATCGTTATGTGTGCGGAGAGAGCAACGATTTGGCCAAAACATCACACCACACACAAACCGATTCTATTCCCGAACAACCCAGTCCTAAAATTCCAAAAGCGGAAATCTCGCAAATTTCTCGCGAGAAACATTATTTTAGTGTAAAAATCACGGTCGACGATCAGGAGCAACTAGCTATGCTAGCGTTATGTGTTATAATGTACAGTACAGATGGAAAAAACAACTTTCATTCTCAAAAGCTGCCAGTGGGCGGCGGCCTTAAGGCTACGTTCACACTGCACACAAATCTGGCCCATATCCGATTTTTCCGCCCCTAAGTGACTCAGGTCTGATCTTTTCAGATCAGTGTGAACTAGAGGTCTTCATGGGTCCAGAAAATTGGACCCGATCTGAAATTAACCAAAGCATTTTTCACCCGACCTGATTTGCATAAATTAAAAACTTATAAATGGAGATCCGAACAGACCCGACGACAAACTGTACCCGAGAAGTACCGTGGATTTTTTTTTAAAACAGATCCATACCCGGTCGGGTCCAAAAGACACGCCGAGTACAGAAAGAATAAACAGAACCTTAAAATGATGTCGCAACAGGCGACGCCATGTCGCCATCAATAGTATAGTGCAGAAAAGTTGGCTGAGGAACGCACAGGTTTCCACACTCACACTGTTGTCAAATGATAAATGGAAGCAAATTAATTTCGGTCAGATTTTAAATTGAATAATTTTGACTTTCCAACGGAAGCCAAGGCTTTTCAATGTTTCAATTTGGACCCTGCACGAACTATAGTCAGATCCGCAAGCAAGTACATATGTTCAGGGGCGCTGGCAATAGTAGGCCTATCGCTTACCTGAGCCAATTAATAAACCTGATGTTTAGTTAAACCGTAACAAAGAAACATTATTTTCAATGTTTCAACATTTTGTAATTGCTTCTTTATATATATTAAGCTATATAATAATGTAAACATATGTGTTAATAAATTATCGGGTCCAGTTGGTAAATCGCATTTACCTGAGAATCATAGCATTGATGTCAGACCCAGATCCAAGTCAAACACTCAAATGTTGGACCCGGTCGGGTCTCAGAATTTCTGATCTCGGAGGACTCGTGAAGATCTCTAGTGTGAACAGCACAAATCACATGGAATCTAATCTTTTCTAATCAGATCTTGGCCACTTTTATATGTGGTACTAGATCGGATTCATATCTGATTCTTTTATGCAGTTAATGTTTTCTCAGTTTGAACAGTCAAATCAGAATTCATATGACTTTGACATCACTCTCTAGATAGACATTCACTGTGTGACTCGCCCTCGCTAGCGTAATCAGGCTCACTCATGGCTATTGTTGGTCAACATTTGTTACTTCTGAGCAGGAGAAGTTGTAGTCCTACTCGCAAGTAAACATACAGTAGGCTAAATAAGGACGTAGTCACTGGATGGTCAGAGCGAGGTGATAACCACGGAGCGGATCATCATCCTCCTCCATGTTAAATAATGAGTGTTTGGATACTGCACACAAGGCGTAGGCTATATACTGTACGCTGCCTCGTGGAGCAGACAATAGCCTAAATTGTAGAAGCAAAAATACACAAACAAATAATAAAAATGTTTGCATGGTTTTTAACCCCACCTCCTTGCCCCACAATTTGATCAATAGCCCTATGTCTGACTGTTGCCGAAAGTATCAATTCACAAGATAAACGCAGAAAGAAAAGGTCTACCCGGTACGGGCAAATTATATTTCCCTGGCAGTCTGCGGGCAATGTGCATCATTCCTGGCGGAGAAAATATTCCATGTGAGTGTTTAACAGGCTTTAGTAGTGGGTTAGAGTCTCACCAAACGCCTGGGTTGGAGTCCCAGTGGGTTAGACTCCCACCAAACGTATGGAATATTTGGGTTGGAGTCCTGGTGGGTTAGAATCCCACCAAACGCCTGGGTTGGAGTCCC
>JAODTR010007570.1:0-10210 GCA_025399935.1 Amblyopsis rosae | reverse complement strand
TCTATATCTATATATATATATATATATATATATATATATCTATATATGTCTCTCTCTAGCTCCCTATCTCTCTCTCTCTCTCTCTCTCTCTCTCTCTCTCTCTCTCTCTGTGTGAGTGTGTGTCTCTCTGTAGCTCTCTATCTCACACACACACACACCGATGTTTGTTCAGTCTGATCTCCGTCTGACCCTGCAGTAGGCAGCGTTCCTCAATAGAGTGCACTCTACATAAAGTATTCATGAAATGTCACCACTTTTTCCAAAAACACAGTCATACCCCCTCATTGTTTATGCTTTTAGGGAAGCGTTTTTTTTCCCCCCTGTCTAATTTGCACATCCAAAAAGGTATTTTATTTGTATTTGTTTTCAATCCCGTATATTTTAAGGACAGAGTGTTGGGATGAATGTGTATGCACGTGTGTGCTTGTGCGTCCATCCGTGTCTGTGTGTTTTTATCTGCGCGGGCGTGTGAGCGTGTGTGTTTCTCCATCTCAGTAGACTGTCTATGAGTATGAGGGTCAGTAAATGTCTAGTCCTCCTCTTCACTCATCAGAGTAGCTACTTGAGTTCTCATGAGAGATAAATGAATGCCTAGCTGCACGGGAAAAGGGTCCTAACACTGATTGCCGTGTTGAGTGTGCATGCGTACCCGTGAGAAAGAGAGGAAGAGGAAGAGGGAGAAAGAGGCGGATATTCAGTAAAAAAGGAAGATACAGATCATAATAACATCGTTGTCCAGGAGACATGGCCTGAACATCTTGTGAGGCAACGTTTCTTCTTTGTTTTGATATGAATACAAATTAATGTCTCAGGGCTGCCCCCTTAGAGACAATTATCTGCCTAATTGGTTGCTTTGGTCTAATTCCACCAAAGGCTTCGATGTTATGCCTTTCATGAAACATTATGAAGCACGTCTCTAGTCTTTTAAAGGCTTTCTGTGTTGTTATTCTGCATGTGCTCTAGTAAAACAATGTACATATTTGATAGATACAATCAACTGATCAGTTAGACAACACAACATTTTTAGTCGAGGGGGTCCCTTTAAATTTGTGTGCTTGTGCAAATGTGTTTGTGTGTGTGTGCCTGCGGACAAATTGATATCGCTACAGCGTGTGCATGCGCGCATATGCATATTGCGTGCCTGGCGTGCGTCGTGTGGGTTTTTCCTCAGACAGTGGAGGTGCTGCGGTGTCTTATCTTAGTTAATGCCCCCCGTGTCTGCGGAAGCCCAGGGGGCAGTGCAGGGGCCAAGCGCAGCTTGATACGGGGCATCTGTTCCCACATTTGTTAAGGCTCCCTCTCGACGCGCGCTAGAGCGAGCGAGAGGGTCCCGCGCGCCACTAGCAGCGCGATTGCTGCAGGCACTGGAGCGGAACGGCAAGGTGTCGCCACGGTCCGGGGGCAGGAGACGTCGCGTCCCCGGTTCGTGTTAATGCCGACCCGGGGGCCCGCGGCTGCCCTCGTCCCATTGGCCGCAAGACAACAGCCTGTCTTGGGCCGCAGGTGGTGCCTCCTCACCACCACTTTCTCTCTATCTCTCTCTCTCCCTCCCTCCCTCTCTCTCTCTCTCCCTCTCTCTCTCTCTCTCTCCCTCTCTCTATCTATCAGTCTCTCTCTCTCTCTCTCTCTCTCTCTATCTGTATCTCTCTGTCGGTCGTACGTTCAGGCCTGCTCTTGCTGTTGCTATCATCTGTTGTGTTTATTGCCGCGTGAATACCAAACAGCTCCCTTCTTCGGCATCTTTGCCTGCTGGCTCATGCTTTGCTCTGCGTCTTCCTCGCTCATTTTGTCTTTCTGCAGTCTCCGAGGAGGCACTGCCTGCAAAATGTAGGCCATTACCAAGCCCCCATTTCCCTGCTCATCTCAAATACCTGGTTAAATTATTATGGGGAGGGTAATTATAACCAGCTACTGATCGTGCCGGTAAAGACCTAGAAGAGATATCCTCTTCTACAGTGACCTGGTTCTCCTTGAGAGGAACAGCACAGTCAGGGTAAAGAGGTGTGTGTGTGTGTGTGTGTGGGGGGGGGGGTTCTATGGTGGGCCGCAGGGGCTGGGCGTGTGTGTGTGTGTGTGTGTGTGTGCGTGGGGGGGGGGGGGTTTGATATGGCAGAGACTTCTCCATACTGGGAGAAGTAATGGGAATAGGGAATTATTGACTGTAGCGGTGTGGTATGGAAATATAGTGTCTCCGGTGTGCCATCACCGAGACGGAAAGCGCATAGTACTCTTGATTTATGAGCGCCGTGGAGAATTTAGTGGTTCATAAAGATTTGGCCGCCGGCTGAGATGAAGCAATCAGCGGAGTGATCTGACTTTGGTGGATTATGGCTCCACCCAGGCGTAAAGTCACTCGCGATGTCTTCACTCTGCCGGGTGGACAGCTGAGAGTTTGGAGAGCGACTATCTGCATCCTTGTGTCAAGGTCAAGCGGATTAGAAGCGATTGTGTATCCAATAGTCTGCTGGGGGAGTTGATGCATGATGAATCATCACTTCACTCCAAATCGACACCAATTAAGAAGGGTTTGTTTATGCCACCGCGGGGCGCAGAGTATATACATGCACACTTGGAACACGCGGTTTTCGCACCCTTCCTCTTTTCTTTAAGAACAATGTGTCATTGGCTGGGATTAGCGAGTGCCTACACGTGTGTCCATGCGCGCTATTATGTACTCGAGTGTTTTCGGCCATGTACTGCGTGCGCGTGCGTGTGTGTGTTGGCGCACACACAGAGTACATGTGGGCATTGTGCCCGCAGAGTCACATTTTGAGTGCATGTGATCTTGCCATGTGTGTGTGCGACCACTTTCGCATACGTGTGTGTGCGTGTTTGTGTGTGTGTGTAGTGTGAGGGGCTGTGAGTTTGCTGTGTGGCCCTGTTCTGTTTGTGCCAGTGTTTCATGTCTGTGAGGCACTATATATGAGAGTGAGGCTCGGGAGCCCGGTGCTGGAGCCAGTGAATTCATTTGCATTCATTTCACTGCATGTCTCTCCTCTGAGCCTGTTCTAATTACCAGCAGCTCAAGCCTGCTAGGATACTGCTCTCTCTCTCTCTCTCTCTCTCTCTCTCTCTCTCTCTCTCTCTGTCTGTCTCTCCCCCCTCTCCCCCCACCTTTCTGTCTCCATTTTATTTTCAAACTGCAAACCGGGCGGATGTTGCTGGGAATCGCTGTATTGCACACAATCCCCATAGCTTTGATATTGCTCTCTCCTTAGGTTGCCAGCGGTCGCATCACATTGTGTTTGCTTGCTGTCAAGCCGAGGCATTTCCATTGCGTGGTTTTTTTTTCTCTCTTTTTTTTTTTTTGCAGAGGGCAGAAACATAGTACGTACATGTGGGTGTGGGAAAGAGAGTGAGATGCAAGCAATCGTCACAGCGAACATGGGTTAGTTGTCAGTGCATAGCGCTTGTGTGGGTGTGTGTCAGACGGCCTAAAGCCTTAAGCGCCTTGACACACTCGCTTTCCTGTTCATGCAAATTCCTTGCAAGGTTAATGACCCGTGTGGCACCAGGCCTCCACTGGGCACCTCAGGAGCCCTGGCACCTGCTCATGCAACAATACATGTTCTCACGCGTGCGCGCAGACACACCCGACTCAAATCCTCGCACGACCACGTAGACACACTCGCACGCACGAACACACACAGTGACACGTAGTGACAGGGCATCTGCTGTAGTGACATGGTCAGGTGATATCAGGCCACTGTTCCCTTCTCAAGAGAGGGGAGCTGAATGCAGGTATAGGCTACACCCAAACCTGCCTCCTGCCACCTCTGCACAACAGCCAAAACCCATTAGGGTTCAGTTGGGTGGTTACCAGTCTGCCAAACACTTGCCGGTTAATTACAGATTTTTAACCGATCATTTTAAATAGCTGAAGAAGGTTTCTCTTCTGGGGATGCTGCGTGAGTGCCGACCCTGCAGCGATGAGGTTTGAGTGATGGCAAGCCTCTCCAGTCGTGCGCTGGAGTTTGGGAGCTTTCACGCCCTCTCCGGGGAAATGCTACTTTCAGAATCACCTGCAGCCTAAACATGATTTCGGAGTTGCACCAGAGTTGTTTTTAAAGATTGTGGAACAAACAATTACCTGAGTGTGTTCTCGCAGACACACACAGGAATACACACAGACCAAAAGTGGGTTGCGTGGTGCGAACAAGTCAGATGATGCATGGCTGCTAATTATCTAGTTCCGTATGGAAATCGGCTGGGTTCCACGTTAGAGGCAAAATCTCTTAGAACATTTCAGTTTCTTCATTTGTATTTTCTAGACTTTAATTGGACAACATGATTATGGCACTTTTTTAAATAGAGATCTTTCTTTCAGTGTTTTCAGGGACAAATCAATGACTGTTTTTATTCTAATTGCAGTCTCAAAGGCTACTGCAGTCTGTGTAATTATTAGTCTTTGCTGATATGTTTATCTCTATCTTTACACTATAACCATCACAATCTATTATATCTTCCTTATCACTGCACTCCTCAGAACGGCATCCCGTCATAAACCTTACCGCCGCTATGAAAATCATCTTTATCCTCCTCATCATCATCACCCTAATTAATGATGTTATTCATCACAGTCACCATGGTTATCACAGACATTATCATATGGAAAACCTCCTACACTCTCAACAACCAATTTGTTGTAGAAGTCTTATTACCAAGTTGCGATTAGATAATCTTTATGCCGTTGAGCAGAAACGGTGCCGAAAGTAGGGAATTATCACAGTGCCAGATGGTCAAAAAGGGCAGGATCGCATCATATTATGTCAAAAAACACACACAAAAACAAACAAATGAAAACAGTTCATTCTAATTTCAGTTGTCTGACCTTTTTAGAGGGTTAATTATTTATTTTATGGAAGCACAGCAGCGGTATAAACTTTGTAGCAATTTAACACTAGTCAATTAAGAAGCATGATAGAAGAAAAGCATTCCTAGGGGAAATTATGAAGCTTTTATATTTAGAGTGAGGTAGTCAGTGTGGTTAAGCTGCGCTCGGTCCAACAATAGTGTAAAATGTTCTCTCGAGTGATCACTTTTCACTGATAGAAAGCCAGGTTTCATATTGTCGAGGTCAGGTGATATTGATTTTATATAGCTCCCGTGTAATAAGTGAAATTAGCTCGGCACTGGAGGGCTGGAAGAGCCAGTGAAGTGTGTTGCAAGAAAAGTGAGGCGCTAATATTGGAGAGGGTTAGGGTTGCGTGTTTTCATTTTTTTGGCGGTCAGCTAATGCACTAAAACCACCGCTCTTCTCTGATTACTGTTTACTTAGTTGTGTTTCGTTATTGTCCAGGCCCACTAATATTAAGAGATATCCTTTTTATATAGGCTCCCCAGTATTTTTTTTCCCCATTTGTTTTTCCATGCCAATTAGAAATACAAATGTAAGGTAGTGGCGAACATATGCCGCGCACACAAAGACTACAAGTAGAACATTTTAATGAGCATGAGTACGCTCGCACGCAAACGCATGCTGTACACACACACACACACACACACACACACACACACACACACACACACACACACACACACGTCCACATGCTTAAAGAGGATTATTTTTCTTTTGAACACCTAGATATTAACGTCTTCTAAAAGAGCCATGTAACATTGTGGCACTTTGGCTAATTCATTATTTACACTGTAATCCTTCTGGGTGCGTGTGTGTGTGTGTGCGTGTGTGCGTTTGCGTGTGTGTGCGTGTGTGTGTGTGTGTGTGTGCGTGTGTGCATGTATCTCCGTCCAGTTTAATACCCTTTACTTTCCTCGCATTAACTTCCCTTAACACTTGAAATGACGAAATTGTCAGTCTGGTGCTTAATACTTAATGTCTGCGCTATTTGAGGTCCATCTCACCTACAGCGATGCATTTTAAATTCCTGGCCCTCATACTTGTTACATGTCCCTGTAATCTCTCCCACCCCCCTGTACCCACACATACACACAGGCGTCTGTTAAACCCTAGTCTCATATCTTGCTTACATAACCAAAAGCTGATTCAGAGTAAATGAGGAGACTTTCCGAAGAGTCACTTCTCCGCGCCTACGCTCCCTAGGAACCACAATTCCTATGTGTTCCTCTCTGGCATGGCTGTCATCTGAGGCTATTATGTCCTCCTCTCTTCCGTCCTCTCCGCTTGAATGGTCTCCATCAACTCCCCACAGAGTTGATTTGATGTTTCCGAACCACTGGCCCGCTCCCCAATATCGCAAGGATCTTGCCCTACATTGCCAGCTTTATTTAGGTTATGTTTTATATATTTATTTTATTTTATGATACAATGTCACAGCGTGATGTGTTTGACTGGGAATGAGGGAGAGACAGAGAGAGAGAGAGAGAGAGTGAATGAGGTGAGAGTGAAAGAGGAGTGGAGTGTTCTTTTCTTTTTGCCTTCATCTCCATGGTTTGTGTGAGAAGAGCGAATGTTGTTCGGTGAATGTTTGGCAGTTGAGACCCAAAGCTGCCTTAGCTTAAAGCGCCAGCTGGTCGGTTCAGACAAGAGCGTCACACTACTCATTAAGAGTTTACATTGTCCCCTGGTCCCACCATATCAACTGTACATTTGTTTTAAAGAACATCCCATCATGCCCATCTTAACACCTCAAAAAAAATTACAGTTTTTATAAATATCTGCATTTTATTAAACATGTCATATCCGTTAAAAATCACCCCAGGCCCTGGCCGGTTTTCAACGGTACACTTAGTACGCTTATATGTTATCATATTCAAATGTTAATGTACATGTTAATGCAGGTCCCTCTCTCAGCCCCATTTTTTATGTAATACATTGTTTTTGTGTTTTAAGACAAAAGCGTTTCGGACCCTCTTGCCAGCCTTGAGAACATATTATTTCTCCCATTGAACCACAACATGACACATGCATATGTACACTATCAATCATGAATACGATTAGTAATATTAATAGTTATTGTTTCTGTCTCATTTTAGTGAATAAGAGCTTTAAAATCGTTAACTTTTCACTCTAAAGACGATTTAAAAAAAAAAATGTAACAATTAATTTCTTGATGTATTTAGACTAAACACAAACTCAAAGTGACGAGAACATACCCTGTTATTTGTCTGCATCTCACATACATGAGTCACTGTCATTACAACCTGCTTAGCTGTCTAAATCTTCATTTAGCATTGTGATATCTAGCAGTCTGTGTTGCAGTACTTTACAATACAATACCATATGCTGTTCCAGGGGATATTCAGTTTGCAAGGTTGGCACTGGAAACAGCATGCGTCATACAAGTCAATGAATAGCACACAACACATAACTGTTACGAGCTGATGGTAGCCTCAGTACAAATGGATTAACTAAAGCATTAACTCTAAGGGCTGGTTCATAGTCTACGCAAGCTACGTGGACGCATACACATAGGACAATTGACACGCGTCTCTGTGCTGAAAATACGCGCTTAGCACTTTCGTTTGCGATTGCGTCCGCCTAGCTTGCGTAGACTTTGAACCAGCCCTAACCTGGAGAGCACTGGGAGAAACAGGCAAATGGAGGGTGGCCTGGGAATCGATGTTAGGAGAGATGGTAATGGTGTGGGCTTACCATGAGCTGGTCTAACTGTCCAGTCAAATCTCCGGCCAGCTCTCACTGCTGTTCTCTGCTTGTTTTTCTAGTCCAAAACAAACATGGCTGGTGTACTGTGACGGTGGGGGTTTGGCTCTATGTCATCACGTTGGGAAACAATGGACGCACCTGGACTTGACAAGCAGGGATTGCACCTTACATGCGCATTCACAGTGAAAATGGCAAATCTCAACAGCAACACATCTCCCTAGAAATCCATGCCATCAAAGTACATTAAAAAAAACATATATATATAATAAGGGAAGTATAACACATTGTGGTACCATCCATGTTACTCAATAAAATGACATAACAAAACATTAACATGGCATTAAAATGTAATGTGATGAGGAAAAAATTGTAATGTTTTTTATGATGAAGCACTTTTTCACTTTTTCTTTAAAATATAGATGCAGGTGGGATATGCCACTGATTGATCCTTCAAGTTAAACAACAGATGGAAAAACTAATTCAGGGGAAAAGTGAAATGATACTGTAATAAATGCACACACACACCTAATGATGGTATTTCAACTGTTCATTGACCACTGTTCACTGTCATTCTGAACTTAATATGATTGACAGCGTATTTACAGTGCATAGCTGAACAAGGGTCTTCACATGACGTGTGAAGTTTTCTAAATGAACATTCACAATAACTGATACAGTAGTAATCATATAAAACACAATATATAACAATGTATATATTCTGATGATCTTGGTCTTGTCAATATGTGTGGACAGTGGCGCAGATGAGTCATAAGGCGGCAGTAAAGATACTGGTGGTGACGAGATGTAGAAAGAGAGAATAGAGGTATTAGGAGAAAAGCTGACATTTCAACAAAGCTGTGAGGTGAATCAGAACTTAATACATGTTTCCATCTCTGCATGTAACCTGTGCTCTCAATTTGTGCCCCAGGATGAATATTATTAACATTAATACGGTATAGGTACAGGTCAGAAGACTGGCAAGTAGACCAACACAACACATGTGCTACACATGTTAGACCAGTTAAATTATTAGTCTTGCTTAAACTAGGACCTCCAAAGTACTACTGGTAATCAACTCAAATGTATTGGGATAGTAGGCTAAATGAGAGCGAAACCGTAAGCCAACTCGTTCCATACCTTTGTTTGAAAGTCAGCATACTTGTCCATTTGTCCGTTATTTATATTCTTTTCTTTAGTTTTTAATTATGGGCCCATAAAAATATGTGAATTTTGTTTATTGCGGATTGCTCATATCTGAATTCGTTATACCGCTTACAAATACATTTTCTCCTTGTCCTGCAACATGATGATGGTTATGCTTATTTTAATTTCCTGGCTACAAAATATACTTGGTAATTAATACTAATTTAACCTTTCACCCAATTCTACATTACTGTAGGCTATGGATGGGCTATACGCCAATCACAAACAGGATTTTTGCCCACTCACTGGCAGTCTCTGTGTTGTAATCCACTGCGCTGATGTTTAACAGTGGAGCCAGAAATGAACAATTGCTCGTTAAGGAGACTGAACTAGCAAGCTGTCTCTAGAGTAAACAAGGATTTAAAGACAACCTATTCTGTATTTTTTCAATTCAGTTTTACAACACATACACATCTTTTTCATACTGGATTAAATAATAATAACAATTTTATCACATTTCCCATATTTTCTTAGCAAGCTTGTGTAAAAGTAATTAAACGCCTGTATCCTATAGACGCCTGTCTCAAATAAAAGCTGGTTGAATTTATTGATTGAAGCAAATAATAGCCACTGGCTATTATCTGCAGTTTTGCAGTACATACATTTAAATTGTTTAATCTTTTGATCAGACCACCCTCTTCAGTCAGAATGTAATTTAATTCAGAATGCTGTACGTTGTGAAAATTTGTTTATCATTAGTTGTAAAGTAATAAAGTAGTAAATGTCGTGTACAATTAGCTTATGTTATCATGTTAATGTCACTAATGAGACTTTCATAGTCTGTTCTATGGCTTTAATATTTATAATACATTATACACCAGTCTACAATCTTTAGTTTATTAAGGACCTATAAGCACTGTTATTTGGGATGTATTGTATTTGTTTGAACTAGGGCTGGTTCTCTTTGGCTCGTGTGATAGGGTGTACTGTATACACTACTGAAATCTGCACATCAATATGATTAACATCATCAAATGTAGATGAAATTGAAGCTTCATTCTAAAATTTATTATTTTATTTTTAAACTGAGAAACTCCATGAAACTACACCTAAGGAAGATAGCCTTGATCCCAAGTGGGCTGCATTTCGTGATACTAAACATTGCTGCCATGTTGGCAGGATTTCCATTAATCTGGAGTTGTCAGTCAATACTCTCCATTTTACTGCTTCCTAAGTCCATAGTCCCTTGCTATGGTCTTTTGGGCTAATGTTGCATTAACTGTCAATATAACACGACAGCTTTTGTCTTCGGGGACCCACAATGCAGTGTTCTCCGAACCATGCCACAGCCATATGCCATCGGTATACTGTATACAGTATTCACAAACAAAGAAAGCAGACATATTTTCCCTGGGTACTTGTTTGTGCCGAAACACTCTCTCTCTCTCTCTCTCTCTCTCTCTCTCTCTCTCTCTCTCTCTC
>JAODTR010007569.1:0-10210 GCA_025399935.1 Amblyopsis rosae | reverse complement strand
TCTCTCGCGCTCTCTCTCTCTCTCTCTCTCTCTCTCTCTCTCTCTCTCTCTCTCGCTCCAGTATATACTGTATTTAGTTTAATCGTTAATTAGCAGGCTGTGAGAGGCTGTTGTGGAGTATTGTTACTCTTTAATTAATGTCTCAATTTACTCTACACACAGGCCAGTTTGACAATTACTAGTGTTCCTTCCTGGTAGATTGCTGGGTTGCTCAAAGACAACGACAAGATCCATTCCAGTCCTACAGCTGCCCCCAGCGACGATGACTCCGAAATCAAGAAGATTAAAAAAGTAATGACCATTTTTTGTTCTAACAATGATTACATGTAGAAGGCAACTGGGGAAGAAGTCAGCAACAATGAACAAAACATGTACTGGACTACAGAACTCCATGTTAAATGGACCCAATCAGATGCAAGAAGGTGTTCTCTTTGTACATATTCTTTTTTACCCATCACATTCATGCCTGGTGAAGAATAACAGTCTTGAGGATCACTGCACTGCAATACATGTCTCCCAACGTTGATTATTGGTTATTGTCATAAAGTTATGACAAGACATAGTTCAGTTAGGCAAACAACTATTGATGAAACCCTCCTACTGTACAGTACATGTATGTGCTTTGTAACATTTCACATGAGATGCTTTAATACACATTTCACTTCCCCAAAGTTGCCTACAGTAAACCTTTAATGAATAAATGTGAGAGGATCATTTAACAGAACCAAATCAAACATATTCCTTGTCCTGATTCCAGGTCCAGAGTTTTTTGCGAGGCTGGATCTGCAGGAGAAAGTGGAAGACCATCATCCAGGACTACATCCGCTCTCCACATGCAGAGAGCATGAGAAAGAGAAACCAGGTGGTGTTTAGCATGGTGGACTCAGAGGCAGAGTACGTGCAGCAGCTCCACATTCTAGTCAACAACTTTCTACGGCCGCTTCGCATGGCAGCCAGCTCCAAGAAGCCTCCCATTACGCACGACGACGTCAGCAGCATATTCCTCAACAGGTGGACAGCGCATTAGCTGCACAGTGCTCTTCTGGTGATGAGTGTGTTTACATCCGACACGAGCATATGGGTTATGGTGTTTACTTGGGCTAACATTAACCGTTTCACTACCATAAAAGCCAGAGCATCAGATGTGTATTAAGTCGTCAGTAAGTTATTGATGAGGTTTATGGTGGTGACAGGATGGAGTGTATGCATTTTCTAACAGGGATGATCATTCTTCTTTTATGAAGTTTAAAGGTCCAGGATAGTCTAGTGGTTAGTTTGGTCAACTCCCAAGCTGAAGGTTATTTGGTGTTTGATCCCTGACGAGGCCGACCTATTTGTCGACAGCATTGACCAAGTTACCATGACCCATAATACTTGAATTTCACTGTATATCAACTTGAGAAAGCCGTCGCTAACGTTTGATTTACGTTTTTCACTAACATTCACTAACATTTGACTGCTTCTTATTCTCCATCTTCTTCTCCTTCTTCTTCAGTGAAACGATTATGTTTCTACATCAGATATTTTACCAGGGCTTAAAAGCAAGAATAGCAAGCTGGCCAACCTTAGTGTTGGGTAAGCATCTTGTCTATGCTAACAAACATTCCTCATGAATTCAGCCACAGTACGGTTGACGGCTTTGACTAAACCCTGTTTTGCCCACTTTCCTTTTGTCTGCCTTCTCTTTAAAGCTGACTTGTTTGACATTCTACTGCCTATGCTGAACATCTACCAGGAGTTTGTAAGGAACCACCAGTACAGCTTGCAGATCTTGGCACACTGCAAGCAGAACCGAGACTTTGACAAGCTGCTGAAGCAGTACGAGGCCAAGCCTGACTGTGAGGAGAGGACCCTCGAGACCTTCCTGACCTACCCTATGTTCCAGGTCAGTCTGGTCTGCTTCACATAAGAGATAAAGGCAACCTAGCTTCTTTCTGTTCCTGGAGCCAATTCGTCAACCTGTCAGATTGACTAATTCATTTTACATTAATCTGAATCATCTGGTTTGGTGCAGTGTTGTGCTGATGCGAATCAGCCTCAGTCTCACATATCATTAGAATCCACTTCTAATTTCTGAACCTGGGTCAGGGCTACAAAGGCACACCAACTGCAGCATTTGTAGCATTGTTTTGCATTGTGCTGTACAGTCACTGATCACTGAAACAACGACCCACATTTGTCTGCCATGCCTTTGCTCCGAATGTCCCCGTAGTATTTTTCATGTCCACGCAAAGTGTTTGTTTTGAAGCTCGAGCTTTCATAATGATTCTATTTTGGCAAGACACACAGTTTTACTGCAGCCTGCTCCACATGGGGCCCACTTCTAGTGCCGCTGTGTTGATAATACATTTTTGCTGATGACTGTAGATAGCGCTCCCTACTGATACATTTTTTATGGCTCTGTGTGTGTGTGTGTGTGTGTGTGTGTGCGTGTATAGGTGTGTGTGTGTGTGTGTGTGCGCTAGCAAGCTTGTCTTTGTGTGTATTAGCATGCTTGTGATTTGTTTGTCTGTGTGTGTGTGTGTGCGTGTGTAGGTGTGTGTGTGCGTGTGTGTGTGTGCGTTAGCAAGCTTGTCTTTGTGTGTATTAGCATGCTTGTGATTTGTTTGTCTGTCTGTGTGTGTGTGTGTGTGTGTGTGCGCGTGCACGTGTGTGTGTTAGCATGCATGTGATTTGTTTGTGTGTGTGTGTACGTTAGAATGCTTGAGTGTGTGTGCGTGTGTGTGTGCGTGCGCGTGCACTCACATCACACCATGTGCACTCTTGTACATAATGCATTTCCCCTGCTGTGTGTGTTCCTGTATGCTCAGATCCCTCGCTACATCCTCACCCTCCACGAGCTGCTGGCACACACACCACACGAGCATGTGGAGAGGAACAGCCTGGACTATGCCAAGTCCAAGCTGGAGGAGCTGTCCAGGTACGATCACCCCACTGCCCACACATAGATCACTGAGCGCGTCTCTGGTCCGTTAATGCACAGTTTATATTTCAAAAACAGAACGCAATTGCATGCATAATACGGACTACACCTTTAATGAAGCGCTAGCAGACAGCTATTAAACTGTCCCTTGACGGCATGACACAGAAACACCAAGCATGTCCTGTAATGGAGACAAGTGTACCATACTGCCTCATGACTATGACAACAATGCTAATGATGTGCTCACCTTAGAGTCATGCACGACGAAGTGAGCGAGACAGAGAACATCAGGAAGAACCTAGCCATCGAGCGCATGATTGTGGAGGGCTGTGAGATCCTCCTTGACACCAGTCAGACGTTTGTACGACAAGGTAAGTAAATAAATTGCTGGTATGCACAGGGCATGATCTGCTGAGGGTTCAATAGCTGTCAATGAGTATCAACCAGTCATTAGCAGGGGACTGGATTGCCTCCAGTGGATCAAAACAAGAAGAACCGCTTAGCGGTAGAGGTGAATTTGAGGAGAACAGGTGTGTGAGGGACATGCGTTCTCTGAGATTCAAACCAAAACAATAACATTTTACGACAACTTAGTAACAATGGATTCAATCACAAAGGCAAATCCAGACACAAATTGAGATTTGTCCATTTAAAGTAAAATAAGTGGTTCTTTGCAACAGCTCATACAGTATTTGTGCTAACAAGCACCATTTCTTTTTCTGTCAAAAGCAGGTCAAACATTTTTTTTATATAGCCAAGCAACCATATTCACACACAACCTTAAAACCATTGCAGTGAATTCCTTGTCCCTCACTTGTCTACCAAGTTGATCAATGTTCATGTAGTCTTAAACCCACGTAGTCTTCTCTAGGGTGCTGCAGAGAAGCCTTCTATTATCAATACTGATTGATTTCCTTCTGAGAAGTAGACTGTTTGAGACAAACCAGTGCAGTAATCAATCAGTATTTACAAATGGCACAGAAACTCAATTACACTTAAAGGGGAATGCTGGACAACTTCAAACTGAACCCCTTTTCTCTCCAAACTGTGGTGATAGTGTTTGACCAATTAAATCTAATCAATTAATATATTTTACAGTTACGTTGATTTCCTAATCAACAAAACTGCAACAAGTGTTTGTGTACTTTAGGGTTTAGCCATGACAAGCCTTTGATATTGATCTCTCTCCCCCCCCCTCTCTCCTTCTCTCTTACAGGTTCTCTCATTCAGGTGCCAATGAGTGAGAGGGGCAAGATCACACGTGGCCGCCTGGGCTCTCTGTCTCTGAAGAAGGAGGGCGAGAGGCAATGCTTCCTCTTTTCCAAGCACTTAATTATCTGCACCAGGGGTTCTGGGGGAAAGCTTCACTTGACCAAGGTGGGCTTGAGCTGCTGAGCTCATTCTAGAGCTATATCCTTCAAGCATGGACGCTCTGACTGATCTGAGTGGTTTAGCCAAACCCCAGCTTAATAGCTGTTGGTTTACAGATTACAGAGTTTACCGGGCATTTGCTGTGCCGTTTTATCAGCAATGTTGTGTGAAATACAGTGTCGGTATGCAATTTGATGTATATTTGACAATGCGAATCCCCTCCCGGTGCCAGATGGGATATCACTGTACCTTTATGTAGTATATGCATGTGTGAGCATCCACATATTATGTGGGGAGCCCTTTTTGCTCATCATGACGTTGTGATGATATTGTACTACCAGTAGAGCTGTAGATCGGCTTTGTAGACACTTGTAGAAACAATGGATAAACCAAGCCTGATCATCAGTATTATTTCGTTGTGCCTCAGAGTCAGCATATTTTGTCAAAGCACTTAATGCATTCTGTGGTGTATTGTCAGAATGGCGTGGTCTCTCTTATAGACTGCACTCTTATGGAGGACCCTGAAGGAACCGATGATGAATGTGAGTACCTCAGTGTTGTATTCATATAGCAGTTTATAATGTAGAAACAGGCACAGCTTTGTCCTGCAATAGGCTACTATGGTTTCAAAAATGTTCTGCCATAACTCACATTATGTCGGTCTACCGGTAGATAAATGTTACGCCTACAAAATGTAAATTATTATTACAGATTTTGATTTTGATTAGATTACCCAAGAGGAATTTTGCATTTTGAATGTTCCAGTCTACATGATCAGTAAATGCTTGTTTGTATGCTTTTGAAGAAACACATCTGTTGTATGGCTGTAATGGCGTTTGTCCTGTCTCCAAGCCAAAGTAGACAAGAGTGTACAAGACATGGAGCACTTGGACTTTAAGATTGTTGTGGAGCCCAAAGACAGCCCATCATTCACAGTCATCTTAGTGGCCTCCTCCAGGCAGGAGAAGTCTGCGTGGACCAGTGACATAAGCCAGGCAAGTCAAGGACGCTTAAGGGCCCTAAAGGAAAAGTTTGGAATATCTCATGTCTGTTCCTGTTTTCCCTTAATCACGATGTGTGTCGACCGGCAAACATAAAAGTACTTTAGAGATGTAAAACATTGGACAGCATAGGATAATACTGTATATCCTCTGAAGGAGTAACTTCTCTATCTCTATCAATATACAGTATGGATTCATTTGAAAAGTAATTACTTCCTCCCCATGTAGTGCATAGACAACATCCGCTGCAACGGGCTGATGATGAATGCCTTTGAAGATAACTCCAAAGTCACTGTGCCTCAGATGATCAAGTAAGCTCTACAGCGTAGTACCTTCCAGTGAATCATTCAGTGTACCCCTGTGCTATGCTGGTGCAAGTGTTCTGTATTGTGTTGTGTGACCCGAGGTGCATTCAAATTTGGCAAACTGAGGCGAACGTTCAAGAAGAACAGTTTTTCATTTCAACGTGTAAGTTAATTTGCCATATAGCCTAATCTAATGATTCCAGCCAGCAATACAAATGCTTAGCTAATACCTAGGTTTGATAACAATAGCATACAAAAATGAGGATTTCAGAAAAAGTAGCCAGTTAACCACTTGAATTATTGTGAAATTACAAGATTCAATACAATGTAATGTTTTCTGGGATAACTCTGGGCACACATCATGTCCAGCATCCATGTGTGTTTGCCGAGAACTACTCCCTCAGACCTTTTGTGTGTGTTCACAAACATTTGCAGTGATCTCAAAGCAAATGGAAAAACTGTTTACAAACATTTCTTTGAACCATCTTGAACGTACCTCAGGTCAGACACCAGTCTGTACTGCGACGACGTGGACATCCGCTTCAGCAAGATGATGAACTCCTGCAAGGTCTTGCAGATCCGCTATGCCAGTGTGGAGCGGCTGCTGGAGAGGCTGACCGACCTGCGCTTCCTGTCCATCGACTTCCTCAACACCTTCCTGCACTCCTACCGCGTCTTCACCAGCGCCGACGTGGTGCTGGACAAGCTCATCACCATCTACAAGAAGCCCATCAGTGCCATCCCCGCTCGGTCAGGCTGGTTTTACTCCTGTTCGGTGTTGCCAGGGATTGGCCGTATTTATGATACATATATTTGATATGCAAAATAGTACTTTGTAAGTTGTGTTTCATAGGGTTGTTTAGCGTTTTATAACACTAAACAACAACATAATCTGAGTCTGGTTTGGAAGCCCCTTCCCACTTAATTTTTGTTTGCTTGGCTGAGCTCTCTTTTGTTACAGTATTCACTTTTTTTTCACAATTCAAATTCAGCAAATGTTTACTCATGCTTTGCTGTCTGCCCATTCCATGTGCATGGTGATACAATAATTCAGTGTTTCTACAGCCCTGGTGCTGTAAATAGAGCACAAAGTGGTGCAAATCGCACACAACAAAAGTCTAGCCTTCACAATGTGTTTCCAAAGACCGGAGTGCTGCTTCTGAGGGATCACCCCGCGGCATTGAAGAAAGAGGTGCTTTTGTTTTGATAAAGCATACTGTAAATATCAACAAGCTTTTTCTAGAATGACTGACTCTGCCTTTAGCTAACTGAGTCAATTTACAGGTGAAGGGTTAGTGTAGATCAAATAGGATGCCTGATACGTTTGTTTAGTGATTTCTTGCTTTATGTGCTGTACTGTGTATGTGCGTGCGTGTGTGTGTGTGTGCTTGTGGATGCGTGTGCACATTTATGTGTGTGTGTGTGCATGTGCATGCAGTAGTAGGCAATAATCATGTCGCTGCTGGTTATGGTGGCTCTACAGCAATGGACACGCATGCTGTAGGAATCCCTCTCTGCCGCCCTCACCTTGTCTACAGAGGATTCATAGTGTGAAATATTGATGCATGCATGTCGCAATGGATCACTGAACCTCTGCCAGGGGAGGAAGAGACAGGGGGGAGAGATGGAGTAAGGGGAGGGAGGGATAGATGGGGGAGAAAGAGAGACAGAGAGGGAAAGAGAAAGAGAGGGAAAAAGAGAGAGAGAGAGAGTCTGGTGTGAGATCAGGGGGCTCCCCATGCCCACGCCCTGCAGCACGGTCTCCTGTGGAGCTTGTCATGTCAGTGTGAGCCGCCTCCACTTGGCTGCCTGTGTCGGCCCTGTTCCTTGCTGGTCTATTTATGGGAGCCCATGAGGTCATAGGAGGGTGGCAGTAAGGGGGAGAAGTTTTCTGCCACACTGCTGTGGGGGTGCCAAGTGTAACATACCCTTTCTCGTGGGCAGAATGCCTTCTGTGCTATGAAACGCATGACACGCGTGCATGCATTCATTATGATGATCATGTACCGTAACACGCCTTTTGTCCACGAAAAGAACAGATGCATTAGCATCGTGTCCACAAAAAACTGAATATAGCACTTATATTTCCATGCACAATAAACAAAAAAACAAAACGGACGATTCCTGTCAGGTACTGAATTGACAGCTGTGGTTTGAATTTTGTGGACAAAAGGCTGAATGCACTTTGGCATTATGTGGTCGGCAGAACCTCATTTTGTAGAGAATAGTCACTCTGTCCACGGAATTAAGTCACAACTTACAGTGTTACGTGGTTTTGTAATGAATGCATATGTTTTGTAGCACAGAAGTCATTCTGTCTACAAAAATAGGTATGTTACACTGCAGCTCCTGTAAACCTTCTCTGCAATGGCACGAAGATAAGGCTCGGAACGACATTGTGTGCATCTATTATTTATAGGCATCTTTGTAGGTTAGGCTTTAAGTCCGTATAGGCAGGTCTGGAACACTAGATACTTTGCAGCCATCTTGGTGCAGTAACGCCTTTAAATATAAATGCAGATTTTTCATAGCCTTGTGATGCCATCCTGATAAGTTTGACTTCACCACAAGTATCAGTCTGGACAGTCTTGAAATCATTGCATTTACAGTGTGTTCAGACAGTGGTGTACTGGAAACTACTGGTGTTGTTTAGGCTTAATGTTAATTGACAGTTCATCCAATTACTTGTACGTTTTCTAAACCGTTTAAATGGACGACTTCCCAGATGGTTCTGTCTAACAAACCACCTGAGTTCGTCACTGCAACCACAAGATTGGCTTAATACAGTGTTCCTCGGGACCCACTGCCCTGCATGTTCTAGATGTCTCCCTGCTCCAGCACGATTCAAATCAATGGGTCGTTACCAATCTCTGCAGAAGCTTGATAACAACCCATTCATTTGAATCAGGTGTGTTGAAGCAGGGAGACAGAAAGATTGGGAGCAGTGGGTCTCCAGCACCAGGGATGAGGTCTACTGTCTTAAAGGTATCGTAAGCAATTGTAAGCTATAATACACTTTTTGTTCAATTCAAAATATATCTCACTGTGGTCCACTTACCGTTTTCTGTACATATTGTACAACAAGTGAAAACCTCTGGTGCTGAGAAATGAGTACAACTTGGAAGTGCCAAAACCTGTAGTTTATTCAGTGGCCACTTGAGGCTGGCTCGAAAAAGGTAAATTCCCAACTTTACAGCAAAGGTAAACATGTTTACTGGTTCAAACATCGTTTTTAGTCTTCTACACCGCCCTGGCTTTGTAAATAGGAACACAATGTGGTGTGGATTGCACCATATCTTTTGCAATGTGTTTCCAATGGCATTGAAAGGATTTGAGCTTTTAGTATTATTATTCTAGTTCAAAAATCTTTTTTCTACAGAATGACTTAATATACCTTATATAGGTTAATGGTTCAACCGTTATAAAGCAGACGATTTCTTGGTAGCATAGCTAATACAGTAAATGCTTTCCTATGTTCAAGTGGATTTATCCTCTTTTGATGCAGGTCGCTGGAGTTATTCTTTGCCAGCAGTCA
The DNA here is from genome assembly GCA_025399935.1 of Amblyopsis rosae. Classification (NCBI taxonomy): domain Eukaryota; kingdom Metazoa; phylum Chordata; class Actinopteri; order Percopsiformes; family Amblyopsidae; genus Amblyopsis; species Amblyopsis rosae. Next base: position 1,075 of record JAODTR010007569.1, on the reverse strand, counting down.
GAACAACAAACTCCTGTACGGAGAGCCTCCAAAGTCCCCAAGGGCCAGTCGAAAGTTCTCCTCGCCTCCCCCGCTGGCCATCGCTAAGAATTCCTCGCCCAACCGCCGACGCAAGCTCTCGCTCAACATTCCCATCATCACCGGTGGCAAGGCTCTCGATTTGGCAGCCCTCAGCTGTTCCTCTAATGGCTACGCAAGCATGTACTCCACCGTGTCCCCGTTCACCAAAACCAGCCTGGACATCAACAAACTATATGTTTCCAGCCCTGTCACCAGTAAACTCCCAGATGAAGGAGAGGGCAAGACGGACAAGCTAGAGGAATCCGCTGTGAACAAACAAGGTACTTGTGTGACTTTCACCATGTTGAGGCAGATGCCAGTTGCCTTGTGGGGCTTTAAATGTTCAGTGTGTGTTGTGTGGTTGTGGTGTAGATCTCGCCGTTCAAGAAGAAAGTGACACCGACCAAAATCAGTGCGATGACGCAGACCCAGAAAACTCTCCAACCAAGTCACCAACCACCCCCAAAAATGTCAAGTGCAAAAATTCCTCAGGTACATTGTGTCCCAGACAGCACTGTGCCATCATTATGCTGCAGTAAGGTCTTGTACAGTACCTCACACATGCATGCCACCTGTACGCCATGTGTAAGCCAACACTGTATTTCTCTATGAGCCATGAGCAACCATGTGTTAAATTAATCAAACACTGCCCTCTATGAGAAGGGTTTGCTATTGTACATGACGCATATTTGCTCATGAAGCCTCCCGATACAGAGGTGTTTTGTTTGTCTGTTATTTAGACAGCATGTCCTGCTTAAATTGGTGAATCATAACAGTGACATATATTTGTCTGCCATAAGAGGAAAATAGAAATACAGTATATTACTGTACAGTTATTAGGGCACAGCAACAACATCAAGGATGTTTCCATTAGCTAAACTGTAAATGTGATTTTCGGTAGCCAAATGTCACCAGGCGCTCGCCGGCGAGCGCAAGTAGGGCCCAGCCCGAAAAAGCAACGTGGCGTCTCCATCTCCATCCTATGGGCCCACCACTCGTGGGAGGAACCGTGGGG
>JAODTR010007567.1:0-10211 GCA_025399935.1 Amblyopsis rosae | reverse complement strand
GTGTGTGTGTTTTTGTGTGTGTGTGTGTGTGTTTGTGTGTGTGTGTGTGTGTGTGTGTGTGTGTGTGTGTGTGTGTGTATCTGAATGTGTGTTATTTCCATTTAAATAATGATTTGTCACTGGAGACACCCAGCAGAGTGGGCCAGTAGTCCATCACTGACCACCAGCGCGCGCACACACACACACACACCTGTAACACCAGCAAGCTAGTTCCTGTCTAGGAATCAGATTGATTCATACACTGACAGTTCTACCACCAGATAAGACGTGTTTCCGAGCACTCAGCTCAAATAGGAAGTTGACGATTAGATTAGTTACATTGGTTAATAAATACGTTAAAGACATATCTCCACAATGGAGTCAAAAATGGAGTTAACATTAGAATGACATAAGAAAAATAATTGAGATGTTGCTGAACTTGAACATCTGGTGGAATTCTGATTGTATGTTTTGACAACTTTTTTCTAGGTGTTAAATTAATAAATATTTCCGTTTTAGATTGAAATGGAAATACAGTTAAAATGTTCCTCTGCAACAACAGTATTTTTCTTGGTGTCCGATGAAACGTATATTTAAAATCGCTGGTCGGTTAGTGCTCGTCTGCCATGACAACATGGGTGTGATATTTTATTATCACTTACTGTTCTGAGTTGAGAAATAATTAATTCTTCATCGTAAATCATTGTCCCAAGCTTTATTCCTGCAGTGCTTTTAGCAAGATAACCAGTGAACCAACAACCCAGTGAACTCCAATTAGCAGCACAAACCGAACCCGAATTCCCTTGACCGGGATGAGCCGCTCCTCAAGGCTGTGTTGGCGTTGCATCTGCTGTTCCTAGAAGCTAGTGTCGTTTAATTCTAGTTTCACATTGCTCTGGACGGGCCGGTCACAGCACTGTTATCGTAGCTTCCTTGTTGTCCAGTATTCCCGCCCGGCAACTGTAAATAAGGAGTGCTATGATATCATTGTTCTGAGAAGGTTGTGTGTGTGTGTGTGTGTGTGTGTGTGTGTGTGTGTGTTTGGGGGGGGAGCTGATAAATAGGTCACCATGGTAACCACAAGTGGAAGGGCCTACCCGTCATCTAATGTCTTTTAAGAGGAAGTTTGAAATGGATTTGTAAAAGGAAAAATCACATGTCAAAGAATAGTTATTTTGTATTTTCTAACATGTCACCAGGGAAGGTGTTTCAACATCACTCTCCCAATCACTTTGTAGAGTGCTTGGCAGTCATCGGTAACCATTGGTAACCTCAGTAACTATTGGTAACCTTAGGTAATGGCCATAAGAACATTCTTTGCCAGGCCTGTCATTTTCACTGATCATAATGGGCTAAGACTGCAGTGTTTCTGTATCTAACATGTTTGTACGCTATGTAAATGCTTTTAAACCTGTAATTATTAACTGACTGACAGAGATGATAATGAAATAACTGCAATAAATTATTCTACGCAAGAGGTGCCCATGTTGTTTCTCAGCTAAATAATATATTCAATGATATTATTCAGAAACTTCTGACAACAACCCCTTATTGGCAGAGTAAGAGCCGGGTATAAAGAGAAGCAGGCAGACTGGAGACCTTTGTGGTTTGTTTGAACAGCAGCTCTGAGTACAGCTTACACAGGTGCTCTTGTAAGAGGTTATTGTAATTCCTGTGTGCGTGCGGTTTATGCAGAACAAGCAGTTGTCTCCTGTGACCTGTAGACAAACCTTGCATGTAAATGTGTGCGGCTAGTGCTGTTTTTAGCACTTCTCTTCACAGAAGTCAGTGTGTGTACCTGTGTTCCTGGCACCTTGGAGATGTTATTTTCTGTCCAAACCACACTGGCAGCACATTCAACATGTTGTGAACATCTATGGTGTTAACCCACAAGGGTGTATTTGCAAGGCTTTGATGCAATTCCTATCTTTCATTGAAGGAAACGAAAAGCCCATAAATTCCTGATTCTTCAGAACTCCGCTGAGAAACAGAAACCAGGTGAAATCTCACTTCCCAAAACACAACTGGAATGCCCTGAACTCACTTAATGAATGAGATGATTCATCTACAACCCCCCTCACACTCACGCAGACACACACAGCCCCCTGACCTGACCGCTATTTGAAGCAAAGCTCCCGGAATGAGCACATTTAAAACTGCGCGCGAGAGAAATCTCTTCCCCTTTTCTGATACACAGTCAAACGAAGAGTTTCTGAATGATCCAACACATATTACGTCAGTGTACTCGTGTGTGTGTGTGTGTGTAGGTCCATGTTGGGCTATGTAGTTTGTCGTTGTGCATGTCAAAATACCTTGTACCAAGGAGGTGGGTGTTGACACCTCATTTTACTCACACGCCCCTGTGAGCACTACATTCTCCCTGTGCATTCTAACTTGTGAGAACAATGCTGTCGGTTCTGGCCAGACTCACTCACACACTTAACTATTTCCTTATGTAGGCTGTAGTCTGTCTCTGCTTCTGGTAAGTGTGTGTGTGAGCGTAACAGTCTTATTTACTATCAGAGGAACCTCGCCCACATTTCACTTTACCATACATGTATGAGTCACACCGGTAACCGCCTGACACACACACACACACACCTTAAACATGTCACAAATACAAAACGAAGTGATTACGTAAATTCTTTTTATTATAAATTACAATAGGAATAAAATACAAAAGTACAAAAATACCGAACATGGCTGTCTCTCTGCTATATTAGTTGTGTCTCTACATACAGTACTGATGATAACCTCTGGAATCTCAAACACCTGCACGGGGATCAGTTACTTTGGCCTGGACCGGAGCCACAGATTCGTACGGCCCCAACCATAATGTGCAACGGGAGCGGCGTATGTGGTCGGTCCAGCCAGACCAAAGCAACGGTTAACAGAGTAGTATTGAACACGGGAGAAACCATGTCAGTGACTCACCAGCAACTTTAAAGATGGACGTGCTTTTTAAATGAAATGGCGATGTATTGAGTTGAAATGCAGCCCGGATGTGATCGTGTTGACGAGCAGTGCTGAGGCAAGTGGAACATTCATAACATCTGTAAACATACACCTTAGAGTCTTCACGTCTGCTACAAAGTTGAACCCCGCCCCTCCCGGCACCACGGGAGAGCAAAGTCATCGTCCCCCCAGACCCCTCCCCAGCGCTGGGGGCGCTCGTTTCGTCCTGTCCCGAGAGAAGGAAGTCCTCTGAGAAAACATCCTCTGCGTCGGGCTGCCCGTGCACAAGCACAGCATCACTCCTGTCCGTGCCCTCGCTGCTCCATCACCCCCGGCGACCATCAGGGCGGTAACCCGCTCGGCAGCGACTGCAACAATGTCCCGTAGCCACGGCGACCGTGCACCAGCTACAGCTTGTAGGGGAACTCGGACAGAAAGTCTCGCAGCACGCGGTTGAGCGGCAGGCTGGCCACGGCCCCGCCCCCGCCGCACGCCTCCACGATGCGCCGCCGGCACATCTCCTGCAGCGTGGCCGGCCGTGTCCTGTAGGGGGCGCTGAGCGAGCGGCGCGCCCCGCTGGCGTAGTGCTCTAGCAGCGCCGGCAGGCTGGAGAAGGAGTGCTCGCTGCCCGCCAGGCCGAAGCGCTGGCGGCGGTAGTCGATGCGCACGCTCACCGGGCCGGCCGGCGCGCGGTACGACAGCGTGAAGAACACGTGCTTCTGGCGGCTGTCGCGCACCAGGAAGCTGCCCAGCGGGGCGTCCCGCAGCAGGAGGTGGGCCTCCTCCACGCCCAGCGGGCCCCAGTAGAAGCCCCCGCGCTCCAGGGACACCGCCGTCTCCGTGATGATCTGGTAGTCGCGCAGGCATCGGAACGCCGGGAAGTGGGTGGAGAGGTGTGCGGGCAGCGGGGAGGGCGGGGGTGGGTCCCGGGGAAGGGCCTGCTGGACGAGCTGGAGTCTGCTGGAGGAGGAGGATGAGGATGAGGATGGTGTTGATGAAGAAGAGCAAGATGATGATGATGATGGTGGTGGTGATGAAGAGGAGCTGGGCTTGTCATGGCGCTCCACGCTGCCGTCAGCTACCATCCTTCACCAGAGAGGACCTGGCCGTCCTCTCCCATGTCTGAGCACTCCCACACGCCACCTGCCAATCAAACGCAACACAGCGGCCAGTGAGTACCTATGCTACACAGGTGATGCGCCGTAAATCTGTAGCCACCAACGTGGGACAACAGAGGGCGCTGTTGCCCATTTCTGATTGATCATTCTAACAAAACAAAACAAAACTAATTTTAATAGTTTTTTACAAAAACGTTATGGAGGGCTTTCTTCTCCGTACGAGCTCCTCTGTGATTGAGCAAACGGTATGTGTTTTTGTCATAATGTCCTCATGAGGGTTCAACAATTCTTTAAATTGTACTTTATAGGCTAAACAACCAGATTTCGATAAGGCTACTGTAGTTGTTATTAAAACTACGAACTAACAGTAGGCCTTATTGTTTACCACATCATTAAAGTTGACCGAATCATAAAAGCTCTGAGGTAACACGCTTCGACGTTCTTCGGATTACTCTGTAACCACCAACCGCAAGACTTGTCATAGGCTGACTGAAATAATGATAAATGATCATTAGACCAATATAAATCAATATCATATTTACTGAGTAATTAATTAATACACCTAAAACCATGGTGTTTTGTATGTTGTATACAACATATCCCCAACACACACCTCCTTATCAACATGATTGAGTGGAAGGCAATATTATAAATTAAATAAATTTTCGCATCACTGAGTGGAATGCTGTGCGAACTTTTTCATCTAGGGCTATCTGTCGAGCACACACACAGGCATGCACACTGCACAGAATTGTCATATGCTTCAGAATTATTTGACTGCGATTGACTCAAAGTGAGCACTGAACTGCGGATAACAGAAGTTAGCTCCATAGTCTACGTAGTATATCGAATATCCTAACAGTCCTCATACATTATGCTATCCAGACGCTTTGTCATTAACTTGTCTTTTTTTGCCGCTACGTCGCACAAACGTTAGATATGCAAGTTAGGAACGCATAGCCTATTTGACCCTTACGCGATTTCAGGCACGGCAAAAGGCAAACCGCATAGTACAAAATGTACACGATTTGACATTTTATTAGCCTATAGAAAATTACTATTTCTGCAAGGGAAGAATGAAACGTCTTCACCTGCGCAGCCTCATGCAGGGTTCAGCCGCCGACACGTTAGATCCCGTTAACGTTAGTCCTTACCGTTTTGAGTAAATCGAGTAGGATATTCCAGAGGTAACAAGGATATTCCTAGCGTGATCCGAACAGACAGACGGTGGTGATCTTTCTCGTAGCCTACCAGCTTTAGTATGCGGCTGGTTTACCGGCGTCACTGTTGTCTTATATTGTCACCGCCCATCAACGAAACTGAAACTCTCCTCTCTTTTCTGTGAAGTGAAGCTCTTATAATAAACTGCTAGAATATATAATCAACTCGTGACAATGAAGCACATACTGTACCATACGCGATATTGTTTACCATAAACAATCTAAAGCGGGGTTTTATTTTATAGATAATATTTTATTGGCGTTGGAAATAATAGGATATATTTCGTGGATTATCAATATTAATTTCTCCCCTTTGTTGGAAAAAAAAACGTTTTAATTAAAGCCATTATTGATTGTTTCCCCAGTAAAACGAAAGTCTTAGTAGCATATCGCTAATGCTTTTCTTATTCTATTATGATTTTGGCTAAATACCCCAAAAGACAAATCTGCTGTTATTGGCCTTGTAGTGTCCATTTCACGGAAGAGCTGAATGTCCTGACTAAATTATGGGTCAAGGCGATTTGACAAAGAACTCCTGTTTCACCAGTGGCTCTTAGTAGGAAGGATGTATTTAGCACATTTAAATGAGCTAGAAATAGGAAATGCATATGTGTTACTGTAGATCCAACATATTAATAGTCGAAATGTACTTAATGGAAAACAGAAGGATCTTCTGTTTTGTAATGCTGCAGTGCTTCAGGTGCATCATCACAGGGCATTGGCAGATATTAGACCTGCAACCTGGTCAGGTAAACTCTTTGTACATGAGGTTAAGAGAGCTAACCGGTATCCATGACAACCCAGGCAGTTACACAGTAAACCGGCATTAATATCCTAAGCAATGTTCTTTGTGAATATCAGTAACCGTGACAACCCACACAGTACAGTGCGTGTCTGTGCTGCTGCACATCTGCTTGGAGGTCAAAGGTCAGGCTGTGCAGCGCTATTATGCCACTGGGCTCCTTGACTTTCTGTTCTTCAGCATTGTTGAGTCACGTTGTTGCTGGTGGCCTGGGCTCTCTGCAAAGCACACACACACATGCACACACACACACGCACATATATGCATGCATATGTAACGGTGGCCAGCAGGTAGCTGTGCGGTGTTGATCCTCACTCTCCGACACCTCATAGGACGCTCTGGCGACGCAGGCCAGGGCCCATGGGTTTTGGCCTGCCTTGTAGGAGCGTCCGCTCTCTGCGTGGGAGATCGGGGTTCGATTCCCAGAGAGAGACGAACGATCTCCGTCACACAGTCACAGGTGGCATGGATGGAGGACTCGCTGTTCTCTAATTTGAATCTCTTATAATTACACGATTCTTTGTGTGTGTGTGTGTGTGTGTGTGTGTGTGTGTGAGACAAATGTTATCCTCTTCCTCACAGAAAGTTGAGAAGAATGACAATTATGAGGAACTGAGCTGTATAAATAAACTCCAACCCTAAAACATTGTCATTTTCACTAACTCCATATGTAACCAGCTATAAGGAACTAGTAATAATTCCAAATCATTTTAACTAACAGCATAATGTAGGTTATTTCCTGTTCATCCCAGTTCAGAAATTTCCAAATTTGCATTCAAGGAAGTACGTTAATAGCTTATGAAGTGGCCAGACGGGATGAATCAATAATCAGTGTTAATGGAGCACACAAGAGAGAACAGCAATTGGGACATTCACTCTGGCCTCAAGGTTGTGAATCCCCGTACATGTAGTCAGCATTATCCTTTAACCTGCTGTTTATCTGGTACCGGCCAAAACTCCTCGTTTGGCCCAGACTTCCCCATTTAGAGGAATTACACTTTCATAGGACTATGTATTATTAACATTCAGATGAACAGGCAACAGAAAAGTTATAGAGCAACTTCCTCATAAGGAAGACACTGGGATTCATGCCCCCCCCCCCTTCACTGGGCCGGCGCCTGAGCCGGGGGATGCTAAAGGCTAACAACGCCCAAGAACCTGCCAAACATGTGGGGCAGATCCCTGGGGGGGGGGGGGGGGAATCCACACAAACGCAAACACACACACACACACAAACACACAAACATGCATGCACGCACACGCACGTTACCACTTTTATCTGTTTTATGAGTCTCAATTACAGGCCTGTTCCGTCTGTCACACACACACACACACACACACACACACACACACACACACACGCACGCACGCACGCAGAATCGATAGTAAAAGTTGGTCACAAGGGTTTAGATGCACTTTTTCTTTCTTTTCCTCTTCTCCTTCATTTAGGGTGCATTCACACCAGAGTTCACCTGAGCCGCTAGTCTGGTTGGGAGTGTTGGTGTGAATGGTGCACATATGAGGCGCTATGTGAGTGTCTGCCCACCGCTCTGTGGGCCACACACACACACACACATACACACGCACGCTCACACACACGCACGCGCACACACACACTAGCGGTGTGCAGAGAGCCCACTGTTTCTGTTCGTATTTTTATTGGTATAAAAATAGAGCCATGCCACACAAGTGTGTGAGTGCTGACCCGTGTTGCAGCGTGGGATGTGGTGTTGTACTGAGCACAGCCCTCGTCCTTCACACGGAAGACTGGTTCGAGTCCCGGGTGGAACAAACTCTGTTTGTCCGCTGTAATAAGTTTATAGTATCAGGCATATAAATCAATACATTTAATCTATGTGACTGCCATGAGCATAATCATTTGTGTTTACATATGCCATGCTGTATTTATTTGAATTAATTATTGTTTCTTGATTTTATTTGATATTACGAACATGGAAACTAAGATCGCCTGCATTTTGTGGGGATGCACATACATGGGGCCTGAAAAGTGGATGACAGGGACCGAGCCCAACACAGTTCTGTCCGAGCCCGATCTAAACCCTGGCTGTTTGAAGCCCCAACACGATTACAGCCCGACATTTATTTACCACTTTCCCAGGCGAGGTTGAGAATCACCATAGTCAGAGCTGTATGCGTATCACTCTTTAATGCAGATCTTAGCTCTAGATGGCGCTAATCTAATTTTATGATGGAATGGTAGCCTGTATTGAACAGCTTTCTGGATAGTGATGAAAATAAGAGAGAAATGTTAGCCTAAATCCTATATTCTATTGCAGGGCTATTCAACTCCGGTCCTGGAGGGCCGCACCCTGCATGTTTTACATCTCTCCCTGCTCCAACACACCTGATTCAGGGTGGTTAGAAGCCTGGTAACGACCTGTTCTGTTGAATCAGGTGTGTTGGAGCAGGGAGAGATCTAAAACATGCAGGGTGCGGCCCTCCAGGACCGTTGAATGGCCCTGGTCTATTGTATATGTTATTAGGCAAGAACATGAGTCATTCTATCTTTTTCAATTTGATGTATTTATGAAAACAGATTGAAACAAATACATATATAACTGTATTCGCCTCCTCAGCAATAGACATTTTTGAGTTTCTGTCTAAATAACAACGGATCAGTGAGGGGGAAATTGGGCAACAGGCTGCAAATTAAATATTTGTGTTCATCAGTAAATACAGCCTGAACCTGACTTGCCTTTTGGAATATGACCTGACCAAGTTCTAAGATGTAGCACGCTTTGCTCTGCCTGTTCTAAGATGTAGCACGCTTTGCTCTGCCTGTTTTAAGATCTGGCACGCTTTGCTCTGCCTGTTTTAAGATGTAGCACGCTTTGCTCTGCCTGTTCTAAGATCTGGCATGCTTTGCTCTGCCTGTTTTAAGATGTAGCACGCTTTGCTCTGCCTGTTCTAAGATCTGGCACGCTTTGCTCTGCCTGTTCTAAGATGTGGCAGTCTTTGCTCTGCCTGTTCCTTTGTTCTGCTGCTCCACCTCTAACCAGTGTTGGGGTGACATGTTATGAAGTAACGTATTAGAGTACTCAAATTCGTTTTTTTGCTGTAACGATTAACGTAACGTGCTAGTTTTGCAATTCAAGTAATCTGTTATTAGTTCGATTTTCAAATACGTAATCTGTTACTACATTTTCTTCCCTGTTCACTATGTTGCCAAACTTGCCACACATACAAAAGACAATCCCTCATGCATTCACAGTCTCTTCCCTTCTTCGTGGAAGCCATAGGCTATAGTAACGGCATGCACTCGTACAGATGTCAGCGGGCTACGCATGTCGTGAACCGGGTTGTGATCAGAAACATTTGAGGGGACTAACCTGATGATCGATGATCTAAATTAGCATGTAGCCAGCAAGTTTTATATTTTACACTGCTGCACACAAACCAGACAACTATATGACAAAATACATGGAAAACAGAACAATAGCATAATTATTCCACGCATACAGTAATTATACAATTCATATCGTACACCATGAACATGTACAAACAGACAGAAGCGATAGTAAAACTTAAAAGGTGAGACTTTTTTGAAATTCAGTCTGTCAGTCACAAGGGTTCTGTGTGCTAAAGCCAAGGGCCTGTGTCCACCAAACGTGCCTTTAGCGCCTATTTTCAACAGAAACAATATGTAGTTCAGCACCTGCTGTGCTCGCTGAGCCCTGGCGCTCTTTAGCGCCGCGCTCCGGGCGCTTTCAGTTGAAATCAGCGCTAGAGCCATCAAGAGCATGGGCATTATTATGTGCAGGCGTTCTGGTTGTCTTTTATTAGAACGCTGTGCATCATGACATATGCATGTAGGCTAGCCAACCAGGGCAGGACAGACCTTGGTGTCGAGGGCTGGTCCTTGACTCTGTTGACTGTAGTCTAGGGTTACTCTCCGTTCCACAGAAATGAAACTCATGCATTTTTTACATGGATGTGTGTGTGTGCACATGCGTGCCATGAGAGACCATTTTCATTTTCAGTGAGACAGTATGCAGTGTGAGACTGCAGCGCACACACACACACACACACACACACACACACACACACACACACACACACACGTTGACTATATCTTGTGTGTGTGCGCATGTTTGTCCATCCATCCATCCATCTTCA
>JAODTR010007566.1:0-30870 GCA_025399935.1 Amblyopsis rosae | reverse complement strand
GTGCTAATCCTCATCCCAGCCGCTTCACACTCGGCTGCGAACCGATCCAGTGAATGCTGGAGGTCACGGACCGATGATGCCACCAGGACCACATCATCTGCAAAAATCTGCGATGAGATCCCCAGGCCACTGAACCGCAACCCCTCCCCACCATGACTACTCCTTGATATCCTGTCCTTGAATATCACAAACAGGATTGGTGACAAAGCGCAGCCCTGGCGGAGACCAACCCTCAACCTGAAACATGTCTGATTTACTACAGAGAATCCAAACACAGCTCTCGCTTTGGACATACACGGATTGGACTGCCCTTAAAAGGGACCCCCTCACCCTATACTCCCACAGCACCTCCCACAGTATCTCCCGGGGGACCCAGTCATACGCCTTCTCCGAGTCCACAAATCACATGTAGACCGGAACGGCATACCCCCAGGTCCAAAGCTTTGCCACTGTGGAGTTGTTTGTCTATCTCAGCGACCTCCCCCAGGGAAATTGACGATGATCCCCCATCAGCCTCCAGCTCTGTCTCTACCATAGAGAGCGTGTCAGTCAGATTCAGTGTTCAGCGCTCAGTTAAGGTTTTGCGACAATACTGTAACTTTAAAATTGTGGTAGAATGACTTTGAACAAGTATGGAAGAGGTGGATATTATATTACAAATGCACACAGCAGCTGCCTACCTATAATGTTAAAATTCAATATAGTTTTAAGAGCTATTGTTTAATTAATTGTTAAAATTGAGTCGACCTGCATAGGCTACAGGCAGCGAAATTGCGATCTTTTGTAAGTTTGTCAATCTTTGTTGCTGTTTCATAAGCATAATACGAATGTAATTACTGTAAAATAGCCGCTGAAAATAAAGTGTTTTTTTTTGTTATTAATAATGCTAGAAAAGCATATTCATTGAGTTAGCAAGCTGGCTCTACACAATGTTTGTTATTATTTTAGCCGGCCGTTAGTGAAGTTGGTATTGTGAAACCTTGCGCATGCGTAGTAGAAATATAAACTAAAGAGACTGCTTTTTAAGCCTTATTTCGGGGCAAAATCGCCAAACGTTTTAAAATGTTTTTGGTCAAATTTGCCTAGAGATCGTATACGTGCTGTTCTTATGTCACAATGATCACTCAAAGTGAGGTTATGGCTCTCTTCCCATTCCTGCCATAAAGTACAGTACTTCCTAAATAAATTCCCGAGCACTCATAGATGTCTACAGAGTGGCGAGACCTGCCTATAATGGCTTTGGTGTTACTGAATGATTTGGAACGTTTATTTATGTTTAAGAATGTTTTGGCAATAGTTAACAATTAATTATTAAATGGAATTGTGTCGTCAAATAGAGCTTTAGGTGTGATTTAGAATGTTTTGTTTGATTTGTAAAATAAGACAAAAACAATGCTCCTGTGCCATTTCCATTACTGTCTCCTGAGCAAGTGAGAGAAATGTGCCATAGCATTAGACAGCATCAATTTCACTTGGACCTAATCCTCCCTGCCTTGCTGAAAGCTGTTTATATAATTACCCAGTCTCTCTAAAAGAAAGGACGAGGGAGCCTTGTTCCTCTGAGAGAAAGATAATTGGAAAAATATAGAAAAACAGAGCTGACTTAGTTCCTACAGAAGAGTCATATATATACTGCGTCAGACAGCCTGCTTGCAGCAAGAGAACATACTTATTATATATCATTTTTGTCCTATGAGACTGCATAATAAAGTAGAATAAACAAAGTTGTTTAGCATAATTTAATAATGTATTATAATAAATATTTGAAGGAATGATTCGCTCATTTAAATTGTCAATGCAACATTATTTCCTGTATACAAATGTGCTTTACAGAATGGATGGGATGACTATGATTGACACATATACTGTATGTTCAAACTGTGTGTACCATTAAATGAAAAGCAATTTATTGTGAAATATAGGGAACGTCACAGATTATATTTTGTATCGATTCATTTTTTAATTTATCATCATTCTTTGTCAGTGAGTTGTTTTCTGTCTTTTGATCAAATGTAAAAACATTTTAATTAAAGATCTTGTTTATAGGAATAATTTTTTTTGGCCAAAATTAGATATGAATAATAATAATAATAATATTAATAATACATTTGATTTTGGATGCCTTTCTAAACACTCAAGGACATCTTACATAACAAATACATAGATATAAAAACAGGTAGCTGAAATATACATACTATAGAAATAAAAATTTTATCTGCGAAATATATACAAAATAAACAAAATAAAACAGTTGAGAGTGGAACAAAAGGTCAAACGTCATATGCAACCTTGAAGAGGTGGGTTTTGAGAAGCTTAGTGACTGTGGTGGCATGTCGAATGTGCAGTGGAACTGCGTTCCAGAGTCTGGGGGCAGAGCAGCTGAAGGCCCGAGCCCCCGGTGGAGAGGTGGAATGGGGGGGTGATGAGAAGTCCTGTAGAGGAGGAGCGAAGAGATCGGGAGGGAGTATATGGCAGGATAAGGTCAGAGAGGTAGGAGGGAGCCAGATTGTGGAAGGCCTTGTGTGTAAGGAGGAGAATCTTAAGGAGGAAAATTTGACACACACTCATTGATTAATCATGCACAAGAAGTAAATCAACACTCTTTTTTGAATAAAAATAAATCTGTAAATGAACTACATGCAGTTTTACACTGCATGTACAACTGCTTTATCAAGTAGTATTTATAATGTTAGATTAGATACTGTACAGTAGCATTTTGCATTGTTTTTCACTAAATAAAATAAAAAATAAAGCCTAGGAATATCACAGTTTCTTCAGGAAAAGTTTTGATTTAAGTACAAGTAATCACATATAAAATGACACAATATTGTCATAACAATAATGTTTAGCCTCACACATGCTTCTGTGCAGATGTAATAATCATTATACAACAGTTAATGCTGACATAGTTAATTGATTGGACAAGAGGCATTCCATGAGTGCCAATATTTCAGTCTAACAATCTGGGACTTTCTACTATGCATGTATCACTCCACTTTACCTATGATCTTCTAATAACTGTTATAATTAAAACTTCTGCTAATCTGTTAAAGTGACTCTAAAGATTTGACTTCACTGGCTGCATGATTCATGGAAGCATAGGCAACTATAGTCGACTATATTATACAAATTTGGATGTAGACAAATATAGATGTAGTGGATACAAAGTAGCTGATCAGTCAGTTGCGGCACAGAACCAGAGAGCCTGTTAAAAGTGTAACTGCTCCCCAGCTCTGAGCGTGATTCCACCCACTACAACTTGCGTCATGGAGCTGAGTGAGGCGAGGGGTGGGGTGATTTTTAATAGATATGACGTGTAGTCCTGTTTTCAGACCATAAAATGCTGATTTTTATAAAAATAGGAATATGGTCAATAGTGTCTCATGTCTCAGTGTCTCAATGTGTCTCATCACAGATCAATCCTATTACTTTGTTTACAGCTCAACAACACATTTTATGGTGCAGTTACACTTTAATAGAAGTTAATAACTATGATTGTGGACTATTTGTGTTGGCGAATCCAAATATATCATTAAACAAAAACTTTTCTGTTGCCGCTTATTTCTATTATTAACAAATAAAAGGCATGCGTTGAACTGTTGTATATTATCTACGACTGAATCACAGCAGTGCAGATATTCAGTCTAACACACTCTCTCTCATGTGTTATTGCTTAATTATAACAGAAATATTTTTTCCTTTTACGGAGCAAAATGCTAGTTGACTGTTAGTAATTCAGCGTTTTGCTCAAGAACACCTATGAGTGGAATCCCTGTCATCTTGTATCTTGTATGACTGTATCCCACTCTTTAAAAGTAGAAATACCTGCTGACCTCCTGATTTCAGCAAAGAGCCAAAATGGCTTTGGACTTGTTTTATGGTAGGCTACTGTACACCGAATCAAGCCTTGCTTGAAAGCATTACAATAATTCCCTTCACATGTATGTATTGTTGACTCTTCTTGCATTTTGACTGATATCTAGTTTTACAAATGTTGGCTTCAGAAGACTGAAACACCAAGGTAGATTAAGATTATCTAAAATATGTATGCTCAACAGTCAATTTACACCCACCTGTACTCCTTCTGCCTGTGTGCACACTAAATGTAAGTTATCTCACAATTTAAACAAGCAGCATGACTGGTCAAGGATGAACTGCTAAAAATGTTGTGCACATTAAACTCATGGTTGCAATAACATGCTTTATCAGTACAAAGGCTGTTTTGAAATTTGTCTCAAGGACGGCCATGATAGAACATCCGAAAAACATGTGGTCTAAAACAGTTAAGATAATCCTTTATTGTCATTGTACAGAGATTCATACAACGAAATTGGAGCTTTCCCAACATAAGGTGCATTTACAAAGACATCATTATCTGAAGGTGCGGGATGCACTCTGTAAATCTGGTAGCTCGTCAAACATGAAGTACATATTCCAGTGGAACAATTACGTGGACAAAATAATTGGCCTAAAACCAATGTAATGTATTGGAGCAAGCGTGCCCTGGCCCTGAATGTTAACTGCAGTGTGAGTGCAGGCCAGCGGAGGAGTGGGGAGGGAAGACAATCGTGCTCAGGCACGGTTCAAGGCAACTGGGCCAAGTGTGAGTACGCCCTTAATCTGTTTTGCACCGCACTGAAACCAAATTTGACGTACGAAGTAAAAGCAGCATCAGGACGCACATTATTGGAGTGCAGGGGCTGCATGTAAATGGTCATTACAGTCAGTCATTTTTCATTACTATGTAAATAATTGAATCTGAATAGTAATATTATAACACAATGAGCAGTAATTGCTTTAATTAATATAAACACATTGAACACACGTTCCCAGGCCAGTGTGGAGATATAATCTCTCAACCTAGTCCTGGGTCTTCCCCGTGCCTGGAACCCCTCCCAAGGGAGGCGCCCAGGGGGCATCCTTACTAGATGCCCGTACCAACTCATCTGGCTCCTTTCGTCATGAAGGAGCAGCGGCTCTACTCCGAGTTGGAAATATTAGGTAGGGTAGCTTTAAAATGTCTGAACCTAGTTTGAATGCACACAGCAGATATATTTGAATTTCAAATATTTTGAAATGAATGAGAGGATTGCCATTTTGCCAGGCGGCACAGTACTGTAATTATATTTAATGTCTTGAACTCTCCACATCTAAGAGATGTTTGCCTTTTTAGCTGCATTAAGGAATAGAATGGCTGAAGAAGCTTTGATTGTTTTTGTCAGGGTAAAATCTGCCATATCTTTGACCTCAAGAGAAAAGACTGCATTTTGTTTGGCAGCCAGTGAGCTAAGGACATCACACCAATAATATGTCTTGAGATTTGACACTTGTCATAGATGGTCAGATATGCCATTCATATTCATGTGAAGAGTTGAAGAAAAGATGATGGATAAGTCTCATGCCGTTATCTAATGTCATCCATTCATTCCATCTGCAGAAACAGCTAGCAGCCGTGTAAACTTATATGACAGAACAACATAGTATAACAACCTAGCCTCATTAACTAAACAATGTACTGTGAACAATGTCAGTTAGTGATGAGTCGGATGCAAACTAATCATTCAAAATAAACGAATAGTTTAAAATGAACAAATAGTTTTACTGACTCCGAATCCATGATTCCAAATCATGCAAATTAGTTTTCGGGTCTTCTGGGTCTTGGATTCTTGTTGAGAGTGCTGCCGCCGCCACAGCACTCTCAACAAGAATTCAAGAATCTCAATTTCAAATATTTGGATTCAAGTATTCGTTTTTTCACATTATGGATGCATGTTTTCCCATTAATCCCTACTGTCTCTGTAAACACATACATGTTAAAATTTTAATTGCCTGCCCTACACTGGCTCATTAACACAGTCGATTGCAATTGGCTCTCTCTGAAATGATTCAATCAAAGCTTTAAGGACACATGCGGTCCAGAAGACATAGAATTAAGTTTACATAAGGAAACAGACATAGTCCACAATATCACATATATACATACAGGCTAAAATGCCAATGATACCACATTGTAGAGAAAAACCTGATTGAGCTCATCGCCGGGTTCATAAGAGTGAAAGAGCGGGTCTATTCATTCAACACACATTCTTATTGGCTAATATACTGGATCAATTGACATGGCAAGGCAGCCATTTTGGGTGCATGGCTATGTTTACATGTGTGCTCACTGAAGCTAGGAATGGAATCTAATCTAAAATGAACCCAACAGCCGGCCATGCATTATTTATTAATGTAATGTGTTTTGGACTAAATATTGTACTGGATTGTCTGGACCCTTGCCAATGTAACAAGATCATTTTAGATTATCTGTGGACTATGCATACTGTTATTGGTGGGCTGGTGGATAATATGAGTCTTCATTTGTGAGTAGTTGACTCAAAGTTAAAAGCGCTGATTACTTGCTTGTTATGTGATACTAAAAACCCGCAAGTGGTCCTGCCGCCCGCGATTTTCAACAAGTTATGAAACATTATCTATAGTTGAGTGTTTTTAATGTTTTTTTGAGAATGAGTATTCAGTTACTCGAATACCATCAAGTATTTGAAGCCTGTAAAACGATATTCGGGACAGCCCTAGTGATGAGTCTTTAGGTCTGTGGGCCTTTGATCCTTGTAGAGCATCGCTACAGCATGGATCCCCAAAGTAAAAAAAGTAACAATATTGTTACTAACACAGCTGCATAGTAAATGTGCTTCCAATAGGTTACTATTGTTTAATCAGACTGCAATTTGAGTGAAAATAGTACCTTTCATTGTTAATGTGATAGGAGGCACACTGATCCAAATGAACGAAAAGATCAGGCTCTATGAGTTTTACTTTCGTTGCTCACATGACTACTACGTTTTATGGACAGGAGGAGTCAGGACTCCAAATAATCACAGGATATGATTCTTCAGGTCTTTGAGTCTGATCAAGTGCACCAGCTTGAACAATAAATTCAAGTGAACCATATTCATCTCCCACTCTGTAAAGTTGATCCTATATTTGTTGCAAAATGGCAATCTACAAGTAGCTTATGACATAATAAATTAATCCTTTTAGCCAAACATTTATAAATGTAAAACATTGTCAAGCTCTGGTTTCCAACCAAAGATTTCCGTGTTATACACGCAAAAGTGCAATGGTTAGCCAACAACCAGATGTAATAACAACTGTGACATCTTTACTAGTATGAAGATTGCAATCGTTTATGTGACAAGGACACACTGACTCAGATGAATCAAATGATCTGGATATTCGGTTCTGTGCTCAACTGACACCAGCGTGAGCAACAGAGACTCGAAAGAGGAAAAATACTTATTTAACGATTCTGTTCTTTACACTTAACGAGAATCAGAGACCCGGGTCACGCAGAAGGTCTGGAATTCACACCACTAATGTCAGTATATAATATATATATATTACTATGCATAAAGTCTTTATGAATTCATATTATTAAGTGAACAAAACTGCAGATTGGGACCAAGACATGTTGCAGCTTTCTGAAACCTTTAATATTAATAATAATAACAATTAGAATCCATTTGATAAAAACAAATGTTAGACACGCAAATGGCCTCTTTAAACCTCCACAGTATTGTACAAAAGGAATGTAGCTATTTCAAGTGAAAGATGAAGGTTGGCGTTCCTGTATAAAGTATACAGCCTGGCTAAGCCATTTATCAACATATGTCAATCCCGACAAAAGCCAATTCTCTAATTGTTTTTGAAAGCGACCCAGGCAATAGCAGATTGTTTATTGAGCAACTAATCTACTATCCTTCTCCTTAGCTAAGGCTGTGTAGGGCTGAAAACTTGATCAATGTTTCATCACGAACCAGCCTTTTAAATACACATACGGTACTCTGAAATGTACTCCGCCAAACACACAAAACAACGCACACACAAACACACTTAACATGTGTATAGGAGTGTCCGAAATGATCGAAATTAATCAAGTGCTAGTCTTGCGGCGGAGGGGTCGTGAGGGGAGGGTTGGGCCACACAGAAACTTATCACGGTGCCTTGCACGGCAACCAAGTCTGCATGCAACGCAATTCTCTTTCTAAGTTCTATTCTGGGTTTCCATGTCTGTCTTATCTGTGAATGAAATATTAACTTCTAGACCAAGTGTTGCCTAAATGTTGTATGGTGTTGAAGAAATGATTGGATCCACCATCTATAAAAGGCTGTCATCCTTTTCAAAGACAGTTCTACATCTCTGTAGTCACATGCACAATGTGGTTTCTAAGGGGATATATATCATAGCTCCGTATTTAAACACGTAATTTCATTACAGAGATGACTGTAATTCGGGTTCAATGAGATGCACTTGGCCAATATATATATTATATATATATAGTATTATTTACTTTGCTATCATAAATATCTCAAATAATAACAGATTTCTTGAAATATTCAAAACAAAATTAAATACAATACAACACTAACCTGCTCCTCTTTGAGTTAAGATGTCATACAGTAGTTAAAATGCAAGGCCTAATCTTATCCTGCATTATCACATTCCTCTACATCTGCCCTTAAAAGTTGCAGAGACTCACACATACAGTAGTACCAACTATTCAATAAGGACTTGGATCAACTGGATGGACTTTTGGATTGAGAGGATTAGTGCGATAGGCTCAACAGTCCACAGGATATGGGGGCTGAGAGGAGAGGCCCTTCAGTGTCAAGCCATCCTTTAGTAAAGAGCAGGCATACTGTAAGCTCATCCTTCTGTGCAGAACTTGGATCAACATGCGGTTCCATCTTTTATCTTCCCAACTGCAGATGCTGCAGTCTGCGTGAGGTTTACTGTCAGGGACGGGGTGCTTTGTATGTCTGAGCATACTCTGTGTGTGTATGCCAATATTTATGTCTGCCCTGTGACAAAAGCAAACAACATTGGCTAATACTACAGAACAACGAGGATTAATTATATACTTGACATTGTTGTTCATAGAGCTTCTGTATGTAGATCTACCAACATCGGAGATAACTGCTCACTGCACTGTAATTGTACTGTATATGTCATTACTACAGAAAGGTTTACATGAAAAACATACAAAGCTCTGAGCCTGAGTCTATGGAAGTCCATAGAGGACTAAATTCAAATGAAAAAAATTCAAGTTTGAGTTTAGTCCGTAAAAGCGCGCGGTGACTTGAAAATGTATTTGCATTTGAAGGGGGGCGCTGTTTATCTTATTTCATTTGAATATGGTCCGCTGCAAAGCGCACCTGTCTTTGAAAATGAAATTGTTATTTGGGATTGCATTTAAGTTTTAATTGTGTCCACTAAAATGCGGGGAATATTTTGAAAATGAAAATGCAATATTGGGATTGCATTTTCATTTGAATTTAGTCCTCTATGGACTTCCATATGAGTCCACCCACTACACAACTTTTGAAAATGTGTCAAGGAGCTGAGTGAGGGGAGGGGCTGAGAGGGGGAAACCATTAGCCTTAAGGTTAACATTTGAATTTGATTTTAATGACGCATGAGCGTACTACGTGTAGTTGAAAATCAGCCAGGTCCTGGGGTAATTTGTTTTACAGATACCACGTGTAGATCCGTTTTCAGCCCATAAAATGCAGATTTTTAAAAAATGTTGTCAATATTAACACCAGCATTTATGTGTCTCATCACAGTTCAATCCTATTCCTTAGTTTACAGCTCAAAAACATGTTTTATGGTGCAGTTACACTTTAAGTTTATACATTACTTTATTTGTAAGGGAGAGTTAGCATTTTGTTAGCACTGATTGTATAATAACGCCATATGGTTTTATCTTTTTTTAACTTTTAGCTTGAACTGGATTCAATGTGAGACACTGTGAGATACTCCGTTAATCTATTCCTACTATACGTGTTACGGAAAATTCTATCTGTGTGGATGACCTCAAGGGCAGACATGTAATAAACAACTTAGTGGCCTTCCTTATAGCGCACCAGATGCTGCCATCACTGCCATGCCATTCATTTTCTGTTGCAACGTACTTCTTTGATGTGTGCAGCGCAATGTCAGTTCAACCTGACCTTTGATTTGGAACAGTGGAATCGGTGACTGTGACTGTGTTGCTTCTTACCCTGCACCGCCAGCTACAAAGCGACAGATCATTCATTTATATGAGCACCGGGCGACTGTGAGCGTCAAATTGGTCAGCTACTAGCGGCCGGTGACTTGGAAAGTTGACCAATATCGAACTTTATTACAATTTTCAGTGACGCTGTGTAGCGACTAACAATCAGAGTAGATGTGTGGGCGTTGCACCTCCCTCTTCTTGACGATCGAAAATGGAGGAGAAAATGTCTGCTTGTTCATTTACAGGGACATATATTAAAAGGTTAATCTACAATTTCCGTTGTTTGTTCATGAATTTGTTTAGCTCACGCATGTAGCAAGGCAGACACACTAACGTACCTCCTTTGAGTGACAGGGCAGACACACCCACCAGCTACAGAGCAAACACGGCCACCGGCGACGGCTACATAGCGACCTGGCTACCACCAGCTACAAAATCGCTGGCGGTGTAAGTGCAGGGTTAGAGTACCGTATACACTGAAATACTGCAATGTTGTATTCTTATGAAATTAGTATGATCTGTGGTGCTAGTGTAGGTTATTGAGTATTGTTCAGTGGCATTTCTAGAGATTGGTAGGAATTTGAAGGCTTAACATCCCAATAAGGCCACAGAGAACTTGGTCAGAGATGGTCAAGTAACATTTTTATTTGCAAGAAAATACATAGAAAGGTTAAATAATGGCCTTACTGCTTAACTAAAAAGTAAACTAAAATGATGAACTCACAAAGTCAGCATCTATGTATTTCCTATAAATGGGCACAGCAGTGAAATGAACAATGTGTACATTACATAGCAATCAATTATCAGCTGAGGTGACACAAGTTTGAAGAGATATGAAAATATCAATCAGCCAAACAATCAATGTTGTTTTCATCTCCTGTATGTTAATTAAACTTTAGATTTACCACCCAAAATAGATTTCATAGCTAATTTATTAATTATGTTCATTGCTCATTTTGGCTGACAGTTACAGGCTGTTAGAAACACACACGCACGCACGCACGCACGCACGCAGTGATTAGATTAAGTATCTCTTTACTGTAGGTTATGATTTGCTATAGAACTCAACTCAGTTGAAGTTTTTAATTTCAGCCTAAATCATGTTCATGTAATTCCTAAGAATGCAATATAGGATTTTGTCAGCATTGGTCATAGATCAGCTTGCTGTTTGTGTCATACTAAACATTTTCATGTTAATTAAAATAAATGGTGATTTCTTATTAAAAAATATTACATTTTATGTAGGCTATATTGTGATTGGCCTCCATGGATTTTCCAATAAGTAATTCATTCTGAAAAATAACATGTATCAAGAAAATTGTTCCTTTTGGCGCTTCACCTCAATGGATAAAACTACACAAACTTTAAAACCTTGTAATTAATCAGTTACTTTTATGCAGATTAAATTTACTTTATAATTCCAAGATGTGTGCTACAAGTTGTGTTGATAAAATGCATGATCTGCTTTGAACTAATACTTAAACCAACTATTCTTTAAGTGTGCTCTCCATAGGCCAATGACAGCACATACAATATCTTTTTCTGCAGGATCCGGATCAGGTTGTTACTGTGCCACTGACACTATACTGGAGGTGTACTGATTGGAAGAGACTCCAGCCTCATGCTTATCTAATAAGCAAGTGAAGCATGTTCTGCTGATTAATAACCTGTCACATAGAACCACTGGGGATAATAATGGATTCATTTCACCTCACCGTCCACACATCCCACTGCATTTTCAGAAACTAGCCTCTTCCTAGCAGATATGGCCTTTTTTATGTTGCCATCGAACATATACTGTACCATTGCACAACTCATTTTCCTGTTTTGTGGATATTAACTCAGATATAAATTCCAATTCAAATATAACATTTCCCCGTATGTGTTAAATTATAATTCTGACATTACTTACACTTCCTCAATGTGCCGTTTGCTCTGAGGATGAATAAATAATGTACATTCTATTTTAAATTAAGAGTGTACGTTTCACAGCAGCAGCCATTTCAAGCATATGGTGTGAGAATATTACTTAAACTGCCTCTCATGAACCAGCCACATGCTATATATCTTGTGTGTATCTTCTAATAGTTTCCTTTTTCGATAAAGGTTTTCATAATGCCACACAAGTAAAGTGCCGATATTTGCAGTGTGCCGTACTATTTTCATTTTCAATAAACAGCTTCTGAGTGAGTGTGAAATTAAACTAGAGCACAATGTTCACCTTGTGCAAGGAAGCCAAACAGCAGCATTTAAAGTAAACCTTTTCTAAGACATTTCTCTGCAAGTACTGTACTGTATGTGTTTTGCTAAGTGGTTTGACGTTATCACCTAGACATTGCTGTCAACTTTGCCTTTACTACTATACTGTTAATGGATGCCACAGACAAAGTAGAAATGCCCATGTTCCATTCATGCAAAATAGAGGTTATGTTGTATTCTAGGTATATATTTTGTCCCTGTGTTATGGTTATTACTATGTGAAATGTGCTATACCTACTCTAAAGCACTGTATACAGTAGATACAAAGAAAAATTGTTGATTGGTTCATTTATTGTCAAATGAGCATGCAGCCTTCAGAGTGTATTCACTCGAATAGATTTGGCAGCCAAGATTAACAAGGGTGATAAAATATCTAAATGTAATGATGGCTTCCTGGCACAGCAAGCACACATATTCATGGGCATCTGTCATAAAAATGGCTTAAGAAAAAAATAGAAGCTGGAGTAAACCAAAGTTAATCTGGATCATTTTAAAGACTTGTATGTGGGCATCACGCATTTCCTGAATATTAACTTCAATTTGTCTTGAATATCATATGGAAAGATATGATCCTGGAGTGAAGCTGTATTACCACTGACCTTCACGTCATTGCTAGAAGACCTGTTCGGATATTTTGCCTGCGCCATTAAAGTAGTAGTGTGCTTTTGTAATGTATTAGCCAGGATATCTGCATATCTAAGAGCAAAAATGAGCGAAATTATATAATGTGTTGCTTTCAATCCCCATAGAAATACATAAAACACAACTCATTTCACAAAACAGAATAAACTGTTCTCAAGCCATTGAAAAGACGGACCTACAGTATTTACGTTATTTCCTTCCTTAAAAAAAAAAATCTAATTCCTTCTGTGATTATACATCTTGCTGGCTGCCCATTCTGCTATGGATTAAAATGAGACAATTTAATACAAGAATGAAAAATAATGATAAATCATTTTATAATGAAAAAATGGTAGTAAGGAAGAAATAAGCTAACAAAATTATACATTTTTGCAACACACACACATACACACACACACAAACATCTACTGTATTCAAAGGCTATGATGGCTAGTCCACATTAAAGCCTCCTGAAATCTTGATTAATCCTGTTCGAATATGAGCAGTAGCAGCTTAATTTGCACACGTATTAAAGTGCTGAAGCAGCTCACTAAAATATGCGCATTTAAGCAAAAATTTAAGTTCAATAAAGTGTTCTCAGTGGATCACTGGATCTGATATATTCTTGTTGCTGGCAGTAGGAAAGAATACTGTAGGTTTTTCCATATAAGAAGCAGTACGGTACTGTGTTTTCCAAGTAATACAAATCATAACTACTGTAGAAGGCACAAGAAAAACACTTTTGACATCAAGGTCACTCCCGTGAACTCAATGTTTCATATTTTGTTGAGCATGCCATAATAATAATTTGGACCCACCCCAAAGCACATCTTAAAAATAAAAAGAAAAGAAAACATGCTGAGGTGCATAAACATGCAGGGTGCATAAAGAAGAGAATAAAACATTAAATAAATAAGGGTTAATGTAAAATTGCCATCCACATGTAAACTAATTTTCTGGCTTTCAAAGGCCACATATCAAGCGGGCCCACGGATGCTTGGTAGTGAAGCATGAATCATATAAGTCTATAATCTATAATAATGTATATTTAGGTGTAAATGCATAAAATGTGGTACATACATATTGAGTATGGTCACATTTAGTTTATTTATTAATTTAGTTTATTAATTTGTTCTAATATCTCTTCATATTTTATTGTATTTTATTTTACTATTTGTTTTTTTATTTTCACTGTTGATTGACTTTTATTTGACTTAATGTACCATGTTGGTATTTTAATGTAAAACACTTTGCGGTTCTATATCAGTTAAAACGCATTATAAATAAACTTACTTACAGTACTTACTGTCAAGACTGCAGGAGGGTTTTCAGATGTGAATGAGATCAGAAAGATACAGAGGTGCAAGTTTGTGAAGAGTCTTTAGGTAAGAAGCAAAATCTTGAAGTTGATAAGGTGTTTAACAGGAAGCCAATGAAGTTGTTGAAGAACAGGAGTAATATGTTCCATGCACGGGGATCTGGCAATGACATGGGCAGCTGCATTCTGGACCAGTTTAAGTTTATGGAGGAGTTTGTGAGGAATACCAGAAAGGATGGAGTTATGGAATGGTATCAGAGCATGTGCCAGGCATTTGATTTAATTTATATTAGATAGTCAGAGAGTGAGGAGGGTAGACAAGTATAGTAGACAGGTAGAGCTGTGGTCAGTGTAACAGTGAAACTAAATGCCAGATTTCCTGATGATATGGCCAAGAGAGAGAAGGTAAATGAGAAATAGAAAGGGCTTTATAAGGATGCCACTAAATAACAGGACAAGACTGTTATTTTAAATGTCTAAGATGAACAAACTGAATGCAACCAACCAGAGAGATAAAGTATTTTCTAAACAGGCTAGGGGGATTTGGATCTTGATTCTTCAGAATGAACAACCCTTTAATACAGTTGTAGAAGACCTTGAGCCATGTTATTTAAATGACAGAAGTAGAGCATGACCTTTATATTATGTATGATTACATATAATTTTACTACATGTTAACAGTAAGTGTCTAATTAAAAATGATAGAGTGGGAGAAGGAATTATTTTTTAATACTGGAAATTCACAGAAGCCCTGATTATCTTGAAAAATAAGGTGGATACAAGCATATTTCTTGAGTAACCCAAGTGCTTCTCAGACTACCATCTAATTACTTCCATTTAACCTTCCAGTTGGTGACAGAGTTGCATATTAAAGTATTTTCTGTCAATGCTGTAGTAGCCTCCAACAAGCAAGCAAGGCATCACATGGAGCATTTGCATACTCTAGTAGTGAACAATTTCTTGCTTCACTGCAACTGAATAACTTGACAGACTTGTAATTTAAGTTCCTTGATATTAGTACACATGGGCTACATTATATTTGATACAGTGGCAGTTAGTTAAAATGCCTTGAGGTCGAATTTTCTTTTACTCTCTCTCATACAATAGAAAATGCACTTGACAACAAGATCCTCGCTGGACTCATTACTCATCATTAAAGTAAAAGTTTTTTACATTTCTGCATTTAAGTCTTTAGACCTTTCCAATAATCAAAACACATTCACTGCACGACTATGTAACATCCAGTGCAACCGCAGTGGCAGTTAAATACCAGTTGGTTAAATAGTCCTGCCAACAGAAAATGAAAAGGTCATCCCATCAGTTTGCTGAAAGTAGAGCAGGCAAGGTAAAAAAAAAGCTTGCCACTGGCTCCACTGCTAAACTAGCTATAGCTACAGTAGAAGTGTTTATGGGTCACAGGGCAAAAGGGTATCTGCTATTTCGATAACACGACGAGCTACACAAACAAAGAAACCTACCTACAAAGTATAACAGACACAAAATGTGTTCAAAACAAACGTAAAAAGTACATTTAATTACAGTATTTCCTTAAATATTCTACCACCACTGTCATTAGCACGCTGCTCACTATTTATGGATTTGACAGTGATCCAGGCCTGGCCTGTTAGTTAGAGATACCAGTACTTCTTCTCCATGTGTTCAACCCAGACAGTTGCTTCCCTGAGGAATTGACAGGCACCCTGCTCTAATGAACCACGGTGTGTAGACGAACCTCCTCGTCAGTGTTACAGAATGTGATGTCTAGATGCTACGCGAACATTCAGACTTGTTTCATCATTCTTGCTTCGTCACGCACCCACCCAGTCTCTCTTTAATCGTATCGTCAACTAAATCAATTTTGTCTTCTGAAATCTGAGATAAATATCATCAACATCAAAGGAGCCCTTTAAGTTTACCGGGGTGAAAAATACTGTATATCTTATCTCATCCACTTGCTGCTAAATATTTTTTAGGCAAGGCCACTTTATGTGCCTTAAAGTTAGTTTTAGTTAAACAGTAGGTTTAGTTGTTGCCCATTTTAGAGTAACGGTGAATCAGCTCAGAGGCCCTGAGGCTCAGAAAGTACACTAGATACTGTAGCTTGTGCCAATGTAGATGATTGTTCAACAACAGTGTCTTTGTAGTTGTGTGAATCAAATGGTAGGACCCTTTCCGGCCATGTTAGCACTTTGAAGACTGTGCCTATTATGCACTTTGTGTTTATGCTCAGGGGCTTCTCTGTGTCCTTTGCATTTTTATTAGCTTGGAGACAACCAACCAAGTATGAGAGTTGCCTACACAGAAATGTGGCTTCTCAGTAGCTACCGTAGTAGCCAGAAGCTTTTGTATTCCTGCAGAAGCTTGCTGATATTAATTCACGATTGTGAAATATTGAAAAGCAAGTTAGAAAGATGGAATCATGCATGGGCTCAAAAGCAATCTGCAAACGTTTGCATTTACTTAATTACATTTGGTTAATAAATATGATTTATCTGTCATGAGCATGGATTCACACACTCTAATTATGTCACTCTCTTATTCCCTCAAGAAATCAGCAGATGGTAAAATTACAGATACAGTCCAATAATATATTCTTTATTACATTTGACTCTATTATAATTATTGTTTGTTACAATAGCTTTAATTTCTATACTGAGAGTGGAATAGAGTTTGGCACATAGAGTACAGGACAGTGAGAAGTTGGTACTGACATCATACATTATTCTGCATGCTGTGGTGACCATACATACAAGACTTTCAGCACTGTACTACAGCAACAAACTGCGTTTCGTGTGTTACTACTGTAACTGAAATGAACCTACTGCCTGTGTTAGCCATGACCGTCAGGTCACCTAGAGACATTGTCATCATAGGGGAGATACGTCTACATCAACCCCAACTAAATTAGTTTTTGCTAGTTCACTGCATAGGCTCCTGCACACACATTTGATGTACGCCGAGACTTGCTGCTGAGAGGGAGGGGCAACACTGAGCGGAGATTGGAAGCAGTAGAATGAGCCACCAAAACCTTTGTCATTCATAGATGTCTGTCTTGAGTGACATCATTCCATCCTGAGAGGTCTGATTCTTTCTTGTAGATAGTAGTTAGAAAGGGATTGCAGTGACACTGGCCAAAGGACGACTGGGTAATGCTTATACAGGAAGATCTGACAGCAAAAGGCCTTAAGACATATTGGATGTCAACGCACTCTGACCGTTATGATGACGTTAGACAGGCAGTGCTGGCTAGAATCATGTGACATGTGAGCTGGATCCCCAAGCCTTACTCTGCATTCACACTGCCAGCGATGATTTTGTACTGCTCAAAGTTACACTTTGTCTAAATGTCTGCCTTGCTACTGTACAGTACATGCACGCAAGCAAGCAAACTATGTCAGTTGTACCAATGTGATTATTTGATGTGTAACACCATATCGCCATGTCCTAGGATTTCCACTTTCAACACAGGCAATAATAATTTCAGTATTGAAACCATGCTGTACAGTACATAAACTCAGTGAATTGCTCAACCACAAATCAACCTCTTTAAATAAGTGCTGTGACAATCGTGGAGATAATATGATTGCAAAAATGATTTCAGTGCAATTGCATGAAAATGTCTGTTGCATTGCACAATAGGCAACATATTAAGTAAAGTTCAAGACAACAAGGGTAAAACACGGACAGAGGTATCTGAGCGTGAGCACATCAACAAGAACTATAGCTTTAAATACGGTGCTACAGTAGAGCAGTTTACGCCGAGCCCGCCAAATAAAAGGTCATACAGACTTACTTGAGTGACGTGGAAGTAAATAGTCTAATAAAGGCTGCCGGGGCAGTCAATAATTATGTGCTTATCTACAAAGACTCATGGGGGAGGGAGAAGCCTGGTTGGTCCCACAAGACGGCCAGCCAAGGCTGAGAAACAAAAGTCCAATACAGAGAGAGCTATTGGTGGGGCGCCCGTCTGTGAACTCCCGGTGTTGAGGGCGGGGAGTGGAGGGAGCGGTTATCTGCATGCCCTGGAGACATTAAATCTCACTGCCCAAGCACTGCAGAAAGGGGAAGCTAATTGCTATATGCCCTTTGATCGCATTGCATCAAAGGTGAAGCCTATCGGTCATACAGATTTGAAAAACTGAGCTATGAGATCCTCTTGCTGCAGTCTATGCTGACCACTGGCACTATTGATAGTTGACCTGCATTACAACATAGCTCCAATCCAGTGCAAGGTGTTTCTGAGGACCTGCGTGTGGGGTATCATGACAGGGGCGTACAGCTGCCCGAGCTAATGTGACCAGGCAGTATACCTTTAGCTTCTGTGCTGAAGTTCACTCCTTGTGAGGTGGAAGATACTCATTCCCTGGAGCGAGACCCAATTTTCTCACATTATGTCCATAAGCGCTCGTAGGCTGGCAAACTCACAGCGCTTAGGAGGAACCCAGTGCTCGGTTGAGGACAGTGGTGAGCAGTAGCTGGGATGTCCAGTCACACGTGTAAAGCCACCAACACTCATAACTTGACGTCTCTGTGATGCGTAGTCGTACAATCTGTTACTGTACAGTCACACCTAACTTTTGTTCAAGCCTTGCTTTTGTTCTTGAAATTGAATTTTCGCTATAAAGAAGAGCAGTGAACCTCACATAAACTTTATACTGTTTATCTACTGATTCTCCAGCATTCTGAGATTGCATGTCTCAAATTTACATAGCAAAAAAAGCGAGTATCCTTTTTTTATTATTTACTGTGTGTAGGTGGCCGTGACTAAGTTATGCTAAACACATAGTACATCTGTTCTTTAGGTGTTCTTACAGCCCACACCAAATGATAAATGATGGAGAAATATGTTGCTGAAATTGTGAAACTGGCTAAATATCTCAAAATTAAAAAATATAAGGTGTAATGTAAGGGCAACTAATATCAGCTGAAATGATCAGTCCTATTTCCCCCCTGCTCGGCAAACAAACATTCAAACACACAAACCAGTTGCAGGTGAATATTTTAATGGATGGTTTCAATGTTGGTTAGCCTTTTTATGTGTAATGTGTATTATGTATAACCCCCCAAAAATGGACAATGCTGTTGTTGATATAGTTGTGAAACCCCAGAAGCTCTCATGTCAAAGGTGGGAGATGCATCACAAAGAAATGGAATATAGACATGACCTATTTCTCCCCTTTCACTATTGTTGCAGTTAAACCTTTTTAAAGATCTAACCAATTTGAATGTCAACATGAATTGACAAGAAAACATATTTTTGTCTACATTTGCAACAAAATGAATTTGAACTAAAACAATCTCACTCCTCAAATTAGGATTGATATACATTCTTTGTCTGCCTCGCACATCTTCTTGTCTTAGTGAAAAATGGTAACGTTGTAAACAAGAGTTGATTATCCCTTTACAGTTAGACTATACCGTAGCTCTGAATGCATGCAAGGCAATACTGTATATGGCATACAGGCAGAGAATGAGAAACATAACCTTATGCTCCTCTGCATAATGAGATCATTT
Organism: Amblyopsis rosae; assembly: GCA_025399935.1. NCBI lineage: Eukaryota > Metazoa > Chordata > Actinopteri > Percopsiformes > Amblyopsidae > Amblyopsis > Amblyopsis rosae. Next base: position 11,097 of record JAODTR010007566.1, on the reverse strand, counting down.
TGCATTGTAAAACTACATCAAGGATTCATCCGTTCTCTGTTGGTGAAGAGCGGACGTCTGTTGATACACGAAAAGCCTGTGTTAGCCTTTAATAACAAGTCCCTATGATACAGTCAGTAAGTATGTAGATAACATTAACTTAGACTATACTACATCTATTGTAAGACCATGTTCATACTTTAATGGCATGTAAACCTGCAGGTTGTCATCTTGTCATGTTGGGAGAAAATGGTTAATCACATATCACATATGAGGGATTTAGGTAATTGAATAAGGTAGGCAGAACTCAACATTCTAACACTTTGTTACTGCCAATACAATGTGCAGCTTGTGTCATTAAATTGCATTCACACAAACAAATTTAATTTACAAATGCTAGCGGTGTTTTGTTGAAGAGGTGTCATTACACAGAGCAAAGACTCCCACGTCACCTCCAGTGACAAGTATAGGGAGAGCAGATGGGGATATTTCTGTCGGAACTGCACAGCAGTAGACGGCTGCACCTGAGCTCTCAAGCTCCAGTTTGACTTCTCCTTGAGAATCAGTCTGGACAGGCCTTGAGCGCATGTGCTTTGGTCCAATCAGTGTCGTGTTGACAGCTATGGGCGTGGTTTAGGTGTGACTTTAACACGTGATAGACGGTGATAAACAGGTGGCTCATCCAATCACCTACCATGAATTTTTGGAAAATGCATGCCTAATGTTTAAACTCAACGGGTGGCTTCGCAGACGGTCCTGTGTAACAAACCATCTGGCATGTCAGGTTAGCAGAGCATTGAGGCAAAACAATACTTTCACTCTATGACGTGGCAAGCATTTGTCCTCATTATAACGGAGTGGCCAACTTTAAACACTTTTCCTTAATGAGAAATGCACCGATGCAAAGAAAAACATGATTGGCAAATATTATACGTATTGTTTATTTTTTTTAGTGCGCTAAATAGTGCTCATGACATCGATTTGTATATAATAAACAATTCAAATTAAAGCAACACTCAGCAAACTTCTACAAACCACAGGGCTCCAGCTATCAGGGAAACAGCACTCATGTGTGTCAGACACCCTAGCGGGAGGCTTCTGTCCTGGCCTGGTAAGCAGTCTGTGGGGTGTTACCCTAGTGAGGAATCTTAGCCCTTTGCACAGTGCACGCTAAGGCCTGACATTTTGTTGGGATTCCCTTGGGTCACGGGATTAACACGGGATACCTGTGAAATGGGAATCAATTTGTCTGGGATTGGGACGGGACAAGAATTGTTTTGGAAGAGAAGTCGTGGAACGGGCCAGGAATATTTTTGTGGGAGTGGGGTGGGACAGGATTACAAATCCAGTGCACGCGGATCTGATCCGGAGCTGAAGCGCATAGCGTTTCTCCGCTATGTTTTGCACACTGCTCGCGGATATTATCCGCATGCCCATCAGGACTTTCTGTGTAAATTGGTCATGATACTCATTGCACTGCAATGATCGTGCAGTTATAGGCCTCTTGTCATAATATTATGCATGTTGTAGGACAGTAAAAAATATTATGACAACATCAAGCGAGCAACAAAGTATATAAATAGGACCTTTAACAACTGTCTGATCGAGGAAATGGTTGGCATGAGGGTGGATCTAGTAGACAAGCGTAGTGTTTTACCTGCTTATGTCTTTTTTCCATTCAGCTCCACCTCAGCTCAGTGAGCAGCGTCCACCTCACTTGCAGTGTGCAAAGACTAATTTGCTAACACGCGACAGCTCTGCGTGCAGTGTGCAACGGGCTTAATTCTCAGCACATCAGTCAGGGTGGAGCACAAGGGAATTCCACATGCAGCTGGAAGAAAGTCAATGGTATTGGCTGGGGGAAATCTCTCTCTCTCTCTCTCGCTCTCTCTTCCCCTCCTCGTAACTATTCCTCACCCCTGGCAGAACACTTCCACAGGGGTCAGCGGTCAGCTCTGTGAAATGTGTGGCGATGGGATTAGAGTGTCTCTGAGGAAGGGAGACATGGCAGTGACATTTCCATGATAGGCTTTACAGGCCACCTGCAATGAATGTCATGTTGTTGCAAATTATTAATTAATGACTGATTAATCTTTCCATGAAACATGTCTCACTCATGTACAGTATTAGTTCTCAGTAGCACTTCATAGAAAGACTCCTGTAATCTTGCAAAATCTCATTGTCCAACATTTTGTGGCTTTGGGATCACGCTGCCATCAATCTGGCATCCTAGTTCAGCCAGAACATAAAATGAATATGTTTGCAATGGAATAACCAGGGTGGATCATGCAGCTAAACAAAGTGTGACAGAGGGTCTCAAACATATACAGTGGACTCCACTGGTATTGTAAATGTCTCTGAATGGATGAGTGACTATTCCTGACATGGTCATTTGATGAATGTTCCAGTGCCAGTGAGAGGATGAGTGGAATTACTATGTGTGTGTCCTTTGAGTTTTGTGCATATTTCTCATGGAGAATGATGAGGCATCTATGATACTCCATAACCTAAGCGACCTGTGAATTTATAGTAGCGTTTTGGAATGATGGTCTGATTCAGGTTTCAATTTCTTTAACAATGTCATATTAACATACCACCCTGTACACGTTTAGTCACTGTGATGTTTTTTTGACGGGGAAACAAAAATCTAATCAAATCAAAATGTCAATTCACGGCTTTGAAGGTTACAATGATGTGATGTTCATGCAGAAAAGACTTGTCATGCTCCTTGCTAAGATAGTAGTAGTGAATATTTATAAAAAATAAGTAAAGATTAAGCACACTTCTTAATACAAAGGTTTCTTCTTCTCTTCTTATTAGACTGCTGTTGAATGTCTTAATTGCGTCATCATCATATATCAAGGCAAAACAGATTGAGGTTCAGATGGGCACAATATTGCTACAGTATATTGTATGAGCAAAGGGCCTGGAACCTCTTACAAACATTTCCCACACAGAATATTTTGGTCTAACAAAAGATGAAAAGATGGCTCTTGTTCTCTTATTAAGCCTTTGGAAAATGTCCATAGCATAAACAAGCTAATACCCACTGAGATGTTGTGTTGCTGAAGAAAATATGCTCGTTCTGCAGAACCCCCAAATGGCTGTGAGTCATGAATTAGAGTGTGGACACCTTGGAAGGGACTGTCCCTTGTGTGCTACAGTGGAAAATGAATGTCAGCTCACTCTGAACACGCTACCTTAAGGCCTACTGTATCATTCCAATTTTGAATGTCAGTTGCAAGTTTGATCTCTTCAGAGGTGAACATTTCGTTTCACTTGCAGTTGCACTTTTTTTTACAAATGATCAAATGACCTTCGAAATTATCCTTTTGGATCCCTTAAGGAAACACACATGAAAAAATTTTTTTTTAACAATAAGGAATTATTGTAAAATTGTATAAATATTATAAATGATATTTACATAGACAAAATATAAGGAATCTCTTCAACTATACCATACGTTTATCCGGATTGTGAAAGTGAAATAAAATTTAAATAAATAAATAAAAAATACAAAAATAAAAAGATGTTTGTCACCCATTGTTATTAACATTGCAGCAAACCTGATTCACTGCTGCCTCACAGGGAAATCACCGTCACGTGCATTTACCTTTTTTTAATTATCAGAGAGTAAACCATACTCTTATGCTCCTGCCTCCTCCTGTGCTATTTGCAGCAATGACACACACAATGACAAAGGGCATGCAGATACTTAACGAGAGGGTGCAGCACAATTGTAGGGTTAAAAACTAGTCTTTTTTAAATATGGCCATGCAGCAGAGGGCCTTGAAATGTGTATATTGATGAGATATGGCGACAGGTGGCTAGAGAAGCGGTCAGATTCCCTGGTACTGTAAACCTCATCAATAATATTTATTCCAAAACAAGGACAACCCAAATTGTGAACTGTGACAGAATGGAACTGGTGTGCACTGTATAGCTTATAATAGAAAGGTATTCATGATAGCACCCTGACCAGGAACAATTTTCAGGCACAGAGCACACATGGAGGAATCAATAGCTATGAGATAGATCCTGTATTGAAATGAGGAATAATCATGAGACCAACAATGTATACAGTATATGCTTAACCTCACGCAACCCAACCCCGCTTACTTATACAGTAGTTCAGCTACAAATGCAACCAATTTCTCAAATGCTTGCTCTCCAGTGTGAGCGAAAAAGCAAACATCACCTTAAATATCTTTATTTAGACTGTTGTAACAGTACTTGTATTTGTTTGTTATATTATTACAAATAAATCTGATATGCTCATGTCTTACCTTCATATATTGTATGTAGCATTTTTAATATAATTAGATAACCAGTTTACTATTAGGCCTACATAATATTCACCATTCACCACCATAAAAACTAAAAACATGGTGGGCATTTATTTCCGATACAAAGCAGTTATTAATTCACTAATTAATAATTAGGCATACACAAGTTTTGGACTATATATTTTTTTCTAAATGTCTTAATGATCGTTTAAACAGCAGTGATTGTGTAATTAATTAATTTGTGTATTGGCATGCTTAATGCATCACTGTGACATATTTGTGGCAGACATTCTTTAATCAAATGTGAGGCTTCCTGGATCATGACTCTGCAATCACTGCTGATTCATTCCTCTGACCAAAGCCCGTGCAGAGGTCTAGAGATATTTGTCTTTCATTAAAATGGAGATTTATAGAGCATGTGTTGTGTGCTTTCTAAGAGCAAAAATACCAACCTTCTTATACTTATACTTACTGAGAAACAAAAAGTAATTATTAAATATTAAGGGCCCTATCTGTTATCCAGCACAACGTATTGGACGTTAGATTAGGCGTGGTCAAGCGCATTGTTCTGATGCCTCAAGATAGCAATGCAGGCTACTCACACATGTCGCTTTTGTTATTTCCACAGCGTGTTTACTTGATGGGAAAATGACAACTACAGCCTATGTCAATCTGAAACTAGCAAAGTGTGCGGTGTAAAATAGTAGCCTGGTGTAGCCAGACTCAAAATTCGAAAATTTAGCTGAGATAGTCCTGCAAAGCAAGGCAAGTAAGATAAAGCTCGATTGGTGCAATATTTCAATGTTATTTGAAATACAGACTGACTATTTCTAATACTATTTTTTCCAACAATAAAAAGTGGATTTGGACACTAAATGCACTTGCGCCGTGCAATTTAGACCATGAGCTTAGATTATTAAAATAGTGCCCTCAATCTCTTTTAGCACATAATAAAGATTTCATTGGCCAACATGATTTGATTTGATTGCACATTATGACCTTCTGGTTTGAGACACTTACATAAACAAACAAATCCATTGTGGGATCAGACCTTAGAGGTTTAGATCAGAACACTAATCTTCATCAAATTATATTTCTTAATATGATAAACCAGTTGACAGGTGAAAGCATAATACACACTCTTTGAAGATGTATTCATTTGTATAGACTTTGGTCATTTATCTTTATGGAGTTTTCAGTTTTCAAAACAAATCAAATTTACATTTTGAAAAAGACCTTACATTTGTTAGGAATTAGGTCGTAACTAAGTAAACATCCCATTTCCTTGCATATTAAATAAAAACGGCATCACATACTGTGAAATTTCATGTGGATTGATTCAAGCATTCATGCATTTATGTTAAGCCTGCTAAGCCTGCATTTATGTTAAGCCTGCTAATTAGATGGTAATCTAGTTCCGTTTGCTTTTCTCTTATCTAATTAAGGGACCTTATATACTCCTGTTTGTCTACATGTTTTCCATTGACAATGTATTCACATCCATATTAAGATTAATCATATGCATGGAACCACCCTCGACCCCACCTAAAAATCGAAATTTTATGACATATCATGAATTAATATTTCCATGGTTTCCCTTCTTCTGCATATAAAGTTGCACTGCTGTTTTATATACCTATAAAAAGCCGTAGCCTATACAGGTGAAATAAAAAGTGTTTTACTGATTACCAATCATATTTGTATGATGGTGTATTAGGGTAATTGTCAATAAAAACGTATATATTACGGATCTGGGGTTTAATTACAAGATTAAAATATTGATACTTATATTTGGAGTTTACTCTATAAAGTCGTACATTTGTGATATTTTCCCCTCCCTCTATCATACACCAAGGCTATCCAGAGTTTGAAGAGACATTGCACAGAAGACATCCAAAAGCATACAAGCAGCAACAACAGCAACCAGATCTTAACACCGCAAGTACAACCCGCTATAAAGAACACTACAACATATCCCGGATGAGCCTCCATTTGTTACGGCCTCCCGTCTTAAATGGGCCCAGAGTAGACCCCAACATAACAAACCATACGCAAATATGATACAATGAGTTACCAACTGGTAACCCACTAATCCAAACTCCAAAACAATGTAAACCAAAAAGACGATGGGGAGCCAGGCAAAATAAACGCAATCTCACATACTCACACATACTGACAAAATTACGACTTTATTCTCTGAATATTACACCCTCATCCCTTTTCCTTTTTTTTTAAATCTATATGGCCCTAATACACTGTTATACATTTGAAACCATATTTCACTGTAGTTTCCTGAACTTTTTGCACCAATTTTAAGTTGGTAATTTCAACAAATCACTTGGAGAGAAATTTTACCAGCAGTGTTAAAAAAGAACAGCAGTGTTATGTCGTGTGCTCAAACATTTTTCAGGTACAGATACATATTCATGATTGCTGCTGGGGTTTTGCTGTAAAAGGTTTCCCTTGCCAAGATAAGCCTACTTGTGCATTCTAAACTGGTTAGTTTATAGTTTATAGTTTATTTTATTTAAACTTTTTTCTTCCAAGCAATTAACTAGTTGGACAAAGGTGTTCCAAGATGTAACTAGTCAGTGGGTATGGATTAATTGATGTTCAATTTCTTATTCAGGACTGTGATGCAACCTTTAAGGACAGTAATGTTTGTGTCCTACTGTAGATGTTTTAGAATATGTTTGAGTAGAAATTGCCATATTGTCTTACTCACACAGCCAACACTGTCAGTCATTATATACTGTAGATATATAACTATGTGTTTTGCATTTCCTTTTTCTCCATTACATTATCACTGTGAAATGGCTTCTTTCTTTTAATATTAGTAGAAAACTAACAGAGTCACTGTCTGACCTAACCTGGCATGATCGATCGAGCTCCATGGAGAATTGATTGAATAATATGAAAAAGGTGACTCTTGCACAAGCCAGGATAATTTTCTGGCAATTATAAAAATGTTACTGCTACAGAGCCGCATACAACCCATTACTTTGTAAAATTTACCTGATTGAACTTGCATGCCTATTAATTATAAGAGCCTAGAAAATGCAGCTTACGAACAGTATATTTGCTAATGAGAATCTTAGCTCGTATAAAATCTTATATTTTGTTATAATAATTAGGTTATATTAATCTTATTTTCAAGCAAATACAAATAATGAAATTAATGAAAAACATACTATCTGGATTTTGGGTATAGTTATGTAATATCCTAACATTAGCTACTGTACAGAATAATTTCAACTTTGAATAGACGTGTCTGCCACTTTTTGCCAAAGCCCCACACAGGCTATCCTGCCAAGAAATTTCACAACACAGATCAAACAATGAGAGGTAACAAGCCTACACAAGATTAGGATATAAATTTAGAGGACCTAAATAACCCAAATATCCGAGTGAGTCAGAAATAATATAGTGTATAATCGTTTAATAACAGATTTTCTAAAAATTTAATTCAAATTGCAGTCATCAACTCCCACCACTGTATTAGTTTAATAACTGTTTTAGGAAGTCCAAATCCAATACTAACAGAACTGTACATACACCTGGCTATGTAAAATCGGAACACACACAACACTATCCCAACCTTGGCAATGTCTGTCAAATTTGGGAGGTGTAGCTTCTGAGGGAGCACCCTATGTCCTTGAAGAGCGAGGTGTTTTTTTTTTTTTTTACAACATAGTTCAAATCATCAAACTTTCTATAGCATCCTTAACCCCCACCTTTATGCCGTTAACGTGATTTTATGACATTCTGCCACAAGATGGCACTATAAGCGCACCAGCATCTCATACCAAACTAAACATTTAAAGTGCATATATATCACTTTCAGCATGAAGCGTTGCTTGCTTGCACTCTTTTGTGCGACAACGGATAAAAAAAGAAGACGTTAATGTAGTAAAAGAAGAATATAGTTGACAGTCGAGATTATGGCATGTCAACTTTGAGATTTGGAGGCAAACTACAATTCATGCAGTTTTCTTGAGAATAGACCAGGCTGCCACAGTTAAACCATAGGTTTGGTCTACTCTTCTCGAGTTTGGACTTTCCATTCTGCTCGTCAATTGGGGTTCCAACAGATATACTTGATATCGGCTCAGATCAGTTCTTACACAACGCATGAGTCAGCATGACGAAATTGAAAATGTATGACATCAGAAATATATGCGCACATCTAACGAGAAGCGATTGGAGTGGTTAATCGGTCTTCGGTACCACTTGTATGCTGTGTGGCAAACGACACCCAACAAGCCGAAATTCGATCCAACTATTAATGTGTCGTGCAGCTCATAAATATGGTCAGAAACATATATTACAGATTCTCCATGCATTCGTCCTGAGTGATAAGACCTTCACATTCTGGCTGCACGTTCTGAATTTTGTTGCATTGTCCCCCAGTTGTTCATTAACCCTGTTGAATGATATGTCCCCTACTGTGAATTCCAAACAGGCTGAGCTCAAACACTTCAGACACATCAAGTGAATCACAAACAAAAACACGTCAAAGTGATGCATAAAGCCTCATAATAGCTTTCAATTATATACGTATGCGGACTGACTGGGCTATATGCATGACCAGCAAGAATGGTAAATAAAACCTTTTCCAGGGCGTATCAAAATGCTGGGACAATATATTTACATGACTGATACCATTTCAGTGATGGAAATGCATTCTAAAATTATACACTACAGCATGTGTTTTAAAAATGTAAACGTGAGAGCGTGCACCAGTTGAACAGGGTGTCAAAAGACAAATTGACAAATAGATGTAGAACCCAAGCAGTTTCCCAAATTATTCAATCTGCTTCGTGTGAAATATTTCTGCAGTATCACTGTGGATCATTTACTCTTTTGTTGTTTTTACTTCATATGATATTTACATATTTTGATTGCTATTTTTGAACGTCTGCAAGGCTGAGAAGACGTGGGCCTGGGTGATATTTCATGTGCATCTGTCCCATTTCCCTCACCTCCACATGGGTGAATTGTGCACTTAGAAATAATAGATGGACTTGCCTTTAATTCAACTTTAGTCATTTCACAATGTGGGAGTGTGGGATATATCTAATTATATTCCAGAGCGACTGTGGTCCTGATGGGAATATGTTGTTGTCACCAGTGGTTGCCTTAGTCACCGGGACGTTTGAAGCAGTGGCTGTGCCTAATGAGGCTTAGATATTATATAGGCTAGTCACTCTGCACTACGCGGTGGTGGGCCCCATTTAGCTGGAGTCATTGTATTACCACGGATTCACTGAGGGAATCGCATTTTGCTGGATTAACTCAAGGATGGAAACAGAGTAGTATATGGCAACAGCAGCCGTAGAGTGTTTGAGCAAGGCCTGATAAAACTCTTGTTGTGCAGAGTTTTGTCTTTCATCAGCCCTGTTTGGCCCTTCAGCAGATGAGCTGTTGAGGATGATGATGACAAAGACTGACAAAAAAATTATTAATATGACAAAGTATAAACAGTTAATTAAAGTCCGTATTCTTTGATATGGTATGTAACCACTTCAATCTCAAAATGTTTTTGTTTGAATTTGATTAGTCTACTTTGCGGACACTGATTCAGAGATGGTAAAGAACTACAACAAAATTATGCAAATATTGTAAAATGTGTAACATGCAAGAAAATAAAACCAGCCCACACAGTAGCCTAATGAAATATAGACAAAATACACTTTTTCAGACATTTTGAACATCTTGTTTGAGAACAGAGACACTATTGCTGCAAATTATTTAGAAGCATGGCGAAGCCGTTTTGAGCAAAAAGCTGCACATACTGTAGCCTATATACTATACATAAACCCAAGACTAACATTGAATCAACATTTCACAATTTAGGTTTTACATATTTAATATTTGGGGTAGCATGCATTTGAAAACAGGCTTGTTTTTCTGACATGAAGAATCAGGGCATCATGTTTTCAAAAATAAAATAAAATTTAATACATTTTAATAATTGAGAGATGTGCATAAATAAGTACAAATATATTTAAAAAAAGCATTATACAGCATGATTGTCAACCTCCCTCTCTGTTTTGCGATTGTGACAAGATACTTTCCATTAGTCAGACATCAGCAAGCACTTTAATGTATGAAGCTAATTGCAGGTAGCAAAAAGGGGAAATGCATTACTTAGCACAGAGTGCCTAAAGGCATAGAAGCCACCTTACAATAACAAACCACTTACTAAACAACTTTCAGTTGAATGTCGCCCACCCCCAAACCAACCAACAATTTTCAAGACCTTACTGTCTTCTAAAGCAATGTTACTGTAAACATTAGAATTTTAGGAAAATGATTTACAGTAGGAAAAAATTTATTTGGGATAGCAGAGGCTTGACAATAATGCAAGTGGCATAAAAGCATCTTTAGAACTCAAACCCAAAGTGTAGCCACAGTCAGGGAGAAATTAGTCCATAATAGCTGTCTTCCCCCCCCCCCCCCCCACACATTTAATAAGAATGTGCAGCATGTGTCTTCATTTTGACTCTGCTGCCAAATGAATGAAGTCAACTGACGTTTTTGCCCACTTTATAGCTGGGTGTCTGCAAGATTAGATTAAGCAACATGATGTTTACCCCTGTGGGTAAAGAAAGTTATCTAAAAGTGTTTATTAACATAAAGTAAGTTCCCTATCGCAGGAACGGCGATCTGTTACTTATGGTACATGATCATGTGATCATGGTAATCCAAACGAAAAACTCTACAATCACGCCGAATGGCTGAGAAGGTCAAAACTGCGCCCCTGACCCGCCCCGTGGGGCATAAATAGCAGCGTGCCCTCTCAACTTCCTCTTTTCTTGCTTCGCATCCG
>JAODTR010007565.1:0-10213 GCA_025399935.1 Amblyopsis rosae | reverse complement strand
CACAGTGAGGTGACGTTCCACGTCCCCAAAGCCAGCCTCTGCCGCCCGGGTCTGGTCCGTCGAGGTCCCTGACCTTCTTTGCCACCCGTTTGACAGCGCACCCGACCCCTATGGTTCCTCCCACGAGTATATGCGTTAATGCGTTTAATTATATCAGAAGGCTATAGCCTATGCTATACTGTAGGCTATGGTAGGTTAAATAAAATACAGATCTTTTTTGTTGGTGTGTAGCTATTTGGATACTTAATTACCTTAATATCTGTAAATGAGATCATAAAATTATCAAGTTTGTCATTGTTATTGTTAGGTTTGACTAGTCTATAAAGGTTAGGAGACTGACCATCACCAGTTATGTGTATTCAAGCATTTAACATTTCTATTTTAGCCTATTTTTAAAATCTATAGTGCCCATAACCAAACAAATATTTTTGGCACGCACACATTAGATATTTTCTTCTGATATAAAATATGTTTTGTATACAACATGGGTCCAAACGGACCCGTGTTAATTTCCAGTGATTTTTTTAAATGTATTTACCTCTGAGATATATTTTCCTAATTATTTATATTGTACAGATATGTATTTACAATATTGTGATAATCAAGTAATTTTAATTATTACATTTGCCCATAAATGTGTTCATATCCATGCTCGAGCATCTGCTGCTGTGCACACACATGCCTGTAATTTGGCTTCACTGTAGTCATTGTCTTAAGCTTTGGCATCTGGCATAATTATCTTATGCCAGATGACCATACTATAGGCCACTTCAGGTGACACCAGTTGCTGGTACACTGTGATAGTCACTGGTCAGTATCAATATCTAAGATATATTCTAAATCCAGACTAGCAATGGACTAATCCCTTGTCCTCTGCCTCCTCAGTCAGCATGCTGATGACCATTTCTGTGACAATTTTAAAGTGAGCCATGCTGCAAATCTGGATGATTTAAAGATAAACAGATAATGTAATTCATTTGAGAGATTAAGAAACAGCAATCAGCGAAACATCAGTGATGAAAATGGGTTCACATTCAAATGATTTGTATTAAAGATTTTTTAAGGGAAAAATAAATATGATTTGGAATTATATATATAAAAAAAACATTTTTTAATTTCTTTAATAGCACAAGTAGATTATATATATATATATTTTTTTATTTAATGAAAAGTTACATTTAACATCATGACCATATCAGTACATACATAAGACACCTTAATGAAGAGTGGACATTACCCATGACAGGAAGCTAATGTAAAGACACATGTAGTACAAGAAAAATAAGTTCTGGACAACAAAGTACTTGAATGGAAGATTTTGATTTTATTTTTATTTTGATCTGTTATTTAGTATAACAACATAACTAAGTAAAGTATATTAAAGAAGTGTTTTGAGAAAATAACTAAATTCATTACTTCTGGGAGCTACAATATTTTTGCAAGTTATTAAACTTAAATACGTTTAATTTAAAACACCTACCACATTATAAAGAAAAATTAAGAATAGAATGGATCTTGTTCTTATCACAGTAAAAGACTAAATAAAATATTACGCCATTGTTGATAAATTTATTTCTTAAATCGTAGTTTCACTGCTAATGCCAACTGCAAAGTTTAGTTCATACCCACCATAATACAGATTTAGAATTTATTTCATTTAATTTTTTTATTTAGAAGGATTTGACACCTTTAGAGTTAGCAAAAAGCAGAAAATCCCATACAACCTCATATGAACTTTATATAGCTTTATGACAAATGTTGAATTGAACATGAATTAATCTGGGATTAACAGCCTGTAACTGGGGAGCAGACGCCCATCGAGAAGCTGCTTCCTTAATGGTTGTTCGACAGTTTTTCCTGGTTGCAGTCTCTTGATTGAGCTCTCCCAATTCAAGAGTTCAATATATCCTGAAGGTGGGAAGAGGTGTACAGTCAAACTGAATAGTTGGCAGTGCATAGCAGTGTAAAATGTAGAATGAAGATGATCATAAATTCATAGATCATAGTTTAATAAATATTGCCTGTGCTTAATAACGTGCTCAAAACAAAAGCAATGGCTAGTTATGTATGTTAACACATTGTGGTCTCTGGATGAAAGCAGAGGTTTCTACAAAACCATGACATTTAAAATGTAATTTAATTACCTGTCCAATGTTCAGTAGTTGATCATTCTCCTGACCGCTTCAAAACACTTCCATTTGTCTGGGATGTAGAAAGGTTCAAAAATATGAGGGAAAGGGGTGTCGTATCCACAGACTCTGGAAATAGGAGCCTCTAAATTGAGAAAACACTCCTCCTGAAAAAATAAGGACACCAATTTTGTTAGTTATAACATTGTCACACACACCAACAGCAAACAACATTCATGTCGACAGCTGTTACAAACTTTTGATCAGACAGTAAGGGCGTCATGATTTTAATATTCATCATAACATTATGAAATATTGGTATTAATGGTATTAATATCATAATTCATATAACCCATATTGCAAGATACTGTATATAGCCTTGCACACACTGGATTGGCCGTGTAAGTAGCCTATATTATGCATTTGTGCAATTCATTGCCCAACATTGTCGGATTAGACAGAGGCATGACGTTATGTAGTATTTTCTTTATGGGTAGGCCTACAATTGAATACACACATTAGGAAAGTAGCCTTATTAATAACAAACTTCACAGACATGAACAAAATTAGGTCGGTGAGTGAAAAACAGCCCTGGACTTTGAAGCCAACTAGCCCAAGAGCTGTCCAGAGTAGACCTTGTTGGCAAATAGAAATAGTCTACACACCATCCACTGTAATAAACTATGATGTAGTAGTTTATTTAATTTTGTAGATAGCTCTGAGATGATAAAAATATTACTTTATTTGTTATGCTTTTATTATCTTTTTTTAAAATTTTCATTATGATTTATGTACGTGTACAAACCACACCCCACTTTTATATCTACGTTACCGCTATTACTACTCACTTCCTGGCCAATAGAGGGCGATGTATAAAATTATATCAGACATGAGATGTTAACAGAAGAAGGAAGCTGGAAGTGGTAAGGTAACGTGCTGTAATTGTAGCTATAAAAGGGTTAGGGGTTGTGGTTAACTGGGCTGAATTCTCATTTTCATTCGAGTTTTGTTTCTGTGAGGACGTTGTTCAGACCATGGCCGTGGAAAATTTTAACTTTGGACTCATCATTGCATTTTATTAATACAAGGTATATTATTAGAAGTTGTGGGTGTCCTTATTCCTGCCGACTAATTAGATCACGACAAATTGGTGGAGAATACGGGCATTTGGCCGGCGAAACATGAGGATTTCCCGACATTGTGTGAGGACTTCCCGCGAATCTGAGGCCTTGTTTCAACATATACTTGTACGGGATCCCAGCTGAGAAAGGTAAAAACAGAACCCGTTTCAACAAATCTGTATACTGTAGGACTAGTATAGAGAATAAGGTACAAGCATTTTTTGAACACGAGGCCCCAGGTAAAAAGTTTGTTAACTTAATTTGCGATACTGTTGTCACATGCAATGATATACATCCGAAGTTACAATTTGTGTAGTTTGAGTTGAAGTTTCATTCATTTATGTCATGAAATTCAGGTCGTAGCTCTGATTTTTTTATGAGGTAAAGCCTCATTTATTTATGTCGTGATACAGGTCGTAGCCCTGTTCTATGTACTGTATGAGTTGAAGCCTCATTCACACATGTCGCGAAAGCCAGGTTGAAGCCGTGTTTGTGGAGATATAGCCATATTTATTGTTAACAGTTTAAGGCGTAGGAGACCATTTGTTTTATAATTTTTCTTGTGGTTAGAAAAGGTGGGAAGGTAGACAAAGGACCAAACCAGTTCAAACTAGCGTTCTCGCAGTGTAAGTGTACGTGCGTGTGAATGTGCACGTGTCTGTGTGAGCGCGAGAATGAGGCAGGATCTCACGCGATTCTGTATAACAGATACCTGCAGTGTGTGTTTTGGTGCTTTGTGTGGATTTGGTTTTGTTGTGTGTGACTTTGATGCTGCAGTGTGATTTGATAGTATTGTAAATGCATGCTTATTACTTCATATAGTGGCGTGGGACAGTATAGCAGGTGACAAAATCATAAGTGATATATACACAGACTGTTTTAAAAATAAAAATACACTTTTTTTTATTACTTTTTGCTCTCTGGCGCCCTCTATAGACTTAAAATGTTTTATTAATAAATGTTTATTTTTTATAAAACATATATATTCTTTATTACACATAGTACTGATATAGGCCACTGAACAAAATGGCAGGTCAGACCCCAGTCCCCGGCACTGTGCGTTTTTTAAATTAAAATTAATAAATAGGACCGCCACTCCAGTATGGATCACCACTCCTAAAGACAGAATGAAGGAAACTGCGAAACTGCAAAAGCCACCCAACTCATGAACCACTGACAGACAAGAGGCTTGCTATCAGCTGATGAGGAACCAGGATGCGACGTCAACCAAAGACAAGCCATCAAGAAGTACAAAGACCAGAAAGGAAAAAGGAAATCCCATATGGGGGGCAAAGGAAGCAGCGCTCCATGACGCAGACTGTGGCAGGCTGTGCCGCACCCACCGAGCCCTCCTCCACCTGACTGGATCGTACAACACCTGGCAGACCGGCTCAAGCTAAGCACAGGGCGAGGAGCCTTCCTGCTTCATTGCAATGGTTACCATGACGGGAGAAGATAAAGAGAAAAAGGACGATGCAGCCATCACACCTACAACCCAGCCATACAAAGGATTATATCCGCTGATCTCCAACTCCCCTCCCCCGCCTGAATACAACGACATTGCAAGCCCTCCAATTCAAGCCCCTCTGTTGGAAGTAAAAAGAGGAGTGCTAGAGTTCTGTGGAGAAACCAGCCTGAAACCTCAGCACTGGAAAAGAACATACAAGTTCTCCACAACGAAGTAAGAGGAATGGCTCTTACTGCAGCCGAGGTCCTGGAGAGGTCTATCCAACTGACCACCGAAGGTATACTATCCCCCTCCCCAACGGAACCCCATGTAACCGTCGACCAAAGACACGCCTTGTCGACCAAAGACATGCCCCCATTGAACAAAAAGACTCACCTGTACAATATGAGAGACAATACCTACCGGAACCCAGAGGTGAGCTACCTCACCGTTCAGGCTACTACTCTGGCTCACAATCTAGCAACAGCCTGCCCTTACACCACCAGAGCCAAGAACTACACACAGACAACACGGAAGAGGAAGAACAAGTTTAGAGATGGGCAAAGAAGAAAGTCAAAATAGAAGGCCATCTGACCCTGAAAGACTACGAAGATGGCCCAGCACACCCGTAGTAAGACATCTGCAGGCCACAGACCGCCCCCAGACACGCATCCTGGAGAGAGGACCGGAATGTTTCCCCTCATGACCTCACACGTCGCCCAAGGCCAGAAGTTCTATCAGCACTGGCAACATCAAGACATGGAGAACCTAGTGGCCAAACTACCCCCTCTAGTGAGAGGAGCAAACAAGTGGTTTGCAGCAGTGGAAAGGTATACAGCAGGAGATGAACTTGCCATAAGAGACATCCGCTCACTGGTTCTACGCCTAGAAGGAAGCATCGGTCTAAGAGAAATAGAAGCCTCAGCCGGCGTCAGCCAGATGCCAGATGACGCCCCCTTCAACAGAGTACTCAACAACTATTGGGCTGCCCTACGTCATAAATACCCCACCATAAGGAGCCTCAATGCCCTCTCCAGCCTAGTCAAGAATGACATTGAACCTATGCACGCCTACCTCAAGAGAAGTGAAGAAGTGTGGGAGAACAGCACAGGAGAGAGACATGACTCCAATGTCGCAGTCATAATGTTGTGAAAAGCTGCAGTAGACAAAGGACTCCCCTCCCCAGTCTGAGCCCGCCTGGATCAAGTTATAGACCTAGAAATGAAACCAGTTGCTGAATGGCGGGAACACCTCATCCATCATGACCTGAGACACCAGCGAGAGAAACAACAAGATGAAGAGAAAATCAAGGTTCTCACCAAACGTCTTCTCAAGATGCAGGTGGCAGAAAAAGAAAAAGTCAAGCAAGCAAAGAAACAGATGTTAGCACTCCCGGGTCCAGCTATAGCCCCAAAGGTAATTCTCCCTCAACAGCAAGGGAGTAGACATGAAAGCCATGGTTCAGTCCAGCGACGAGCAGGGTGTCACATATGCCAAGACCCTGACCATTGGTCTCGTGCATGCTCATACAACCCCCAAGGACCAGTCCAATGACAAGAAGGGTGTTACCATTGGGCTAGCAATTGACCCTACAACCCCCAGGCTCAACGTCCCACCGGATCACGAGGACAAAGGAGAGGTGGGTCTAACCGAGGAAGAGGAGCCCTAAGAGGACCACCTAATGAAACCTACACTCATCCTCTACTACCTCACATCGCAGGACATGTACTCAAGGAAACTGCAACCCCCTTTTTCTGTCACTACAACCTGGTTTAACTCAATTCCCTTTTTGCAAACCACAATCCAAGAAATATACCTACCTCTGGGGGGCACAGGAGGCAGATCTAAGTGGAAAAGACCAGATGGGTCTTATACGTCTTAACATGAAATTCATCCCTTTCCCTACACCGACAAGAACTGCATTGAATGACACGACTTCTGACTATTCAGACCCACTACCTCCCAGAGACACAGACAACCCTCTAGCTTCCATAGAGACTGTAAACAATGCCAGGGGCACCATAGACATTGAAACTGGTTATGAGGACCAAAACATGTGGTTAGACTGGATGATGTTTCTGCTAAACAACACCATGTAGATGACTGTGTGGCCTGTGCTTCAGCACATCCAGGCCTAGGTACAATGCCGTTTGCCCTAAACTCCACCAATGACTTGCCAGGGGT
Source organism: Amblyopsis rosae (assembly GCA_025399935.1). Lineage (NCBI taxonomy): Eukaryota > Metazoa > Chordata > Actinopteri > Percopsiformes > Amblyopsidae > Amblyopsis > Amblyopsis rosae. The sequence continues at coordinate 3,332 of JAODTR010007565.1, read as the reverse complement.
TACATGCATGTATTCCCTCTTCACTAACTACACTGCTAAAACATGTACCACCTTGCAGCTCTTATTCCCCGAAGCTAAAATTAACCAAATTCCTCCAGTCTTCACCCCTACTGAGGGCTTGTATGGACTGTAATTCGACGTACAGGTAGGGATGGCACACCAGTAGGAACTCTCAACTGGTGTGCTAGCACCTCTGTTGTCTCCCCACAGGGCCAAGTCCATTCCATACAGGTGTCACACGTGACTAAGGCTTGAGTCTATGTTTGCACATCATGTGACTATTAATAAAAATGTAGACATTACATCTATTATAACCAACAATGCTTCATTAATTATACCAGGGATGCAGTCCAGGGTCTCCATGAACAACTGGACAAAACCAGCCTTATGGCATGGCAAAACCGCATGGCTTTAGATATGGTAATAGCTGAGAAAGGAGGAGTTTGTAAACTGTTTGGTAACATGTGCTGTACTTTCATTCCTAATAACACTGCTCCTGAAGGTTCAGTCACAAAGGCTCTTGCAGGCCTAACCACCCTTAGTAAAGAATTAGCTGAAAATAGTGGTGTAGAACCATATAATCTGTTTGGCAGTTAATTTGACAACTTGTTCGGTAGATGGTCCAAATTCATCACTACCACTCTATGTACTGTGGTCATCTGTATCACTATATTCGTAATCTGTGGTTGTTGTATCCTTGTATCAGAACACTGATGAATAGGGTTATCACCTCAGTTCTGTCAAAGGAGGGTTCTCAGGGTCAGAGCACTTCGACAGAACACCCGTATCCCTCAGAGGACTGAGATACTGGTGAGGTGTCCTGATATCATCTGGGATAAAGCCAAAGATGGTTGGCTACACCAGCTGGCCCTACACATGGTGAGATGAAGAGAGACCATGCTTACATGGCGGCCATCTTCCTCTGACATCACGGCCAGAGGACAACTACCACCACACCGACCGACCAACAGGGGGCAAACATAATGTGAATTGAAGTCACTTGATACATTCAGATCAAGTGCTAGTAACCTCTGATAATCTGACAACAGCCTGCATGTGGAGCCATTCAAGAAGCAGAAGAGAAGAGATCAGATCCATCTTATCAAGCCGACAGGAGATGGGACGAAAAACTCTTGTGCTGCACTGTTTGGTGGAATTTTGTTCACGTGTTTCTACATGTTTCTGAAAGACTTTAGTTAATTTATTAGCATCTGTAGGAGATGCAAATCCATATCCACACACAGAAATTGAAGTTGACTTGATATTATGTGCAAAAGAATGAGGACAATATTTCTGAGTAGTATGAAAATAATTATATTTCAATTCTTTACTTCGCCAAGACATTCAAGTGAGCGTCAATATATTTTTTACAATAAAACACAGGGAGCAAATATACTGGCATTAAAATGTTAATCTTCACATCATACAAGTTGGACAAAATTCGCCATAAAAATATTTTTTCGTCACTAGAATACATTGTTACAGTATTAATATGTTTTCATTTTATTGGCTACACATGAAAACACGACCCAGGTGCTACAAATTATATTACAATAGAGAGCTAACCTAGTCTACATTTTCAAAGAGGTGGACACAATATAACTACTATGAGAGTTAATGTTTTAAATTTGTATTTTCATTTATGTTTCTGTGATTATTAGTTTGTTTATTTCTTTACTACTAGCGGCTGAAGACAGAATGCCATTTTGCAAGTTTGGCATTGTAAGGGATTTTTCTCCTCATTTCCAAAGAAAATCAGTTTTTCGCCCTTACCCGTGGAGATTGAAGAGTTGATTTGTTGATTTTAAGTTAAATGAATTCAAAAGGGCTGTGATTTGTTTATTCAATTAAACTAAAATTCATGGGTGTAGTTTATTACATGCTACAGACAAATTATGAACACTACCATCAACAGTTGCTTTAAATTTTATAGGCATCTCATCGTTCTTCTATTCCCTTGTATTTTTTATTGCTTTCATGGGTCACACCATGAAATGGTGTGAAAGGAGGGAATATGTGAGATTATAAAAATGTTACTTTATTTGTTATTCTTTTATTATCTGTTCTTTTATTTTTATTATATGATTTATGTACGTGTACAAACCACACCCCACTTTTATATCTATGTTACCGTTATTACTACTCACCTTCCTGGCCAATAGAGGGTGATGTATAAAATTATATCAGACAGATATATGTTAACAGAAGAAGGAAGCCGGAAGTGGTACGGTAACATGGTGTTACTGTCGCTATAAAAGGGTTAGGGGGTGTGGTTAAAACCTCCTGCAAACGACTGCCCCCGCCCTTGGGAGCGCACCTCTCACTACCCAACTCGAGATAATATATTTTTTTTATATAAATGTCTAACAGTATTTATTATATACGTCTGGATAGCCAAGCATCTCGCCTAGCAATGCAATCTAACAACCATTGCCCAAATGTAAGCATTTTTCAAAGTCAACCAGTTTAAAACAAATATCGCATATAAGCGCTTGCAAATATCGCATTTTTTATGTCATGTTGTGTGTTATATCGGACATTATCAGAGAGAGCGAACTCCCATTGTTCTAACAGTGGTCTCCCCTTGCCCATAGGAGCATGCCTTTGAAAGATATCTTATAAACAACGCAACAAGAATTATGCCTTTAGAATTAGAAATTGCGCTCTGCGCCTTACCTGTAATGCGTTAGTTGAAAAAATCTGCCCGGAATTGAGCAAAGAATGCTTTTAAAATCGTAATCCGAAGCCTGTTGTATGTTTTGAATGAAAACACGGAATCCATTGTGGAATAATAACGTCGACTGAGACTGCGGTTCTATGGGATCTGTAGTTTTATTATAGGGCGCTGGCGTCTTATACACATAACATACAGTCTGCCGAAGGCTAAACTGCTTCTATAACGTAACTCCCCTGTTTCTCCGGATAAAGACGAGTCGTTTAAGGGGTCACATGTTTAATTTAGCCAAAAACTGCTCTGACAATTTTGAAGGATTTCAAGTGACTTCATCGTTCGCCACAAAGACAGCTGTAAATAAATTTCTCAGTGAGAGAAAATTTAATTATTACACTTAGACTGTAGTTTAGTACATATTTTAATAAAATAACATAAATAAGCACATTTATTAATACTTATTTATCTGAATATGTATAAGGCCAAACGATTTCAAAATTTCTGACATTCACAATAAAACCCATAAATATTTGTATATGTTCAATCACAATGCCCTAATCCTTAAACAAATATGCTCATCAGAGGTTGTATTGTAGTCCTATAGTGTAAAGAAGTTGCATATGCTTAATTTCCATAAAGTTATTACATAAAATAGTACATT
>JAODTR010007564.1:0-10214 GCA_025399935.1 Amblyopsis rosae | reverse complement strand
CCACACTGGCCTGGGAACGCCTCGGGATCCCCCAGTCAGAGCTTTCCAATGTGGCTCGGGAAAGGGAGGTTTGGGGGCCCCTGCTGGAGCTGCTGCCCCCGCGACCCGACTCTGGATAAGCAGATGAAGATGGATGGATGGATGGATGGATAAACGTAACCAAATGTACTATTTAAAGATCTCCTTTTTCATGTGTCTGGCTATTGCCGTTTTGTTCTATGCAATTGCATTAAAATAATCATAAACAATAATAAAATAATAAGTATAATATATAATAATTCTAATAACACAAGACAACTCAAGTCTTCTCTTTGCTGAGACTGAGTTTCACATGATGCCAACAGCGCCCAGCTAATGTTCCGAAAGGGCACATTAGCTGTTTAAAAAGGGACACTACTTGATTTGTGGTTAAACCTGGTGTTACAAAATGCTTGTGAAACTCGTCAACAGTGGGTGCAGACTCCAGCGGATCCCCCAAACAGGCTTGCACTCTTCACTACCCATCCCCCAACAGCCAGATGTCCTTTTGTGGACAGCTGTGTTCCCTAGTGTGCTGGGACAGACATGTGGAGGCCACTCACTAAAATATTTCCATAAGAGTCTGACAACAAATGTTTTTACAAACCTATAAACATACACACAATGGAAGGAGTGAATTGCTATACTTTTCCTCCACCTGTGTAATAGCATCTCCATGTACCACACCTGACAAGCACCGAGCAAGCACAGATTTAAAAACACTCCAAGTAGAGCTTAAAAAAAGGAGAGATGTGGCAGTCTTACGGTAGACAGGAAGCACAAGTTCTGCAGGGCAGCGCTTGATAAAGAACTCCAACACGCACAGCAGCAGCTGGAACGATATGACCAAATCATCCTCCATCTGCATAGACCTTCCTGCAAGCAACAGACCGAACATGAGGAGCATTGCCACAACAGACCAGTGGATGCAGAGGAAACTGGTCAAAGCCAAAAAAAGTGGAACTGGTTCCACAATAGTTTAATCTACTGTGTTGCTTGACCACATTTGGTAATCTGTTATGAATGGTACCTACCTTTTGCTAAGAGAAACATTGTCCAACATCTTCGCAGAATCTCCTTTCCCCTGTAATAAGAGATGAAATTGTGAGGTGCTTGATAAATGTTTCTTGCCATTGTGAAGTTGTTGTGTGCATTTGTTCACTTACTTGTCAGAGTCACAAGTAAAAATGTTCTTGCATGTCCTAGAAAAAACATAGATTGGAATAATTTTATTTCATCCTTTAGAAAATACGAAAGGAATTGCATACTATTACTCCCAACATTAATTAATCTTTATGATGAGGGCAGTAACTGGAACATTGCATACAATGTAAATATAGTTGAGAGACACACAAACTAGCACAAAAAGAGATAAAGCAACAATTAATTTCATTAAACGTTTGATTAATTTGACAGATTACATTTATGGTTTGGATATGTTTACAGGAAGAATCACATCTTGCTGTAATTTGTGGTAAATAACTGCATACTTTAATTTATTTTATTTTTATTTAACCTTTATTTAACCAGGCAATCTCACTGAGATTAAAATATCTTTTTCAGGAGAGACCTGGCCAAGAAGTATCTTTAAAACATACATATACAGTAGTTATACAACCAAATATACATACAGTACATACATACATTCATACAACATTTAAAAAGAAAAAACCTAACTTGTCAAAAGAACAGATAATAACTAATTTACAGCCACAATGTCCAATAGTTCTTTGCTCCATATCCTTCAAAATTAGTAAAAACAGTTTTTTTTTATACGAAATGAATCAAATCATTACTGTAACTTAGTCCTCACTCACTTCTCAAAGCGCTGGTAAAGGGCAAGGGACACATCGTACTTCTTCTCTTGTCGCGTCATAACTGAATTAACGCGGCCGCTTATTGTGTCCAGGTTCACGTCCAAGTTCCTCACCAGAGCCAGGAAATGCTTCACACTACAAAAGGAATGCATGCATATGTATTCTGTAATGGCGCTAAAGGGGTCCTGCATGCTGGCGTTTGTTTTTAAATGCAGGCCACTCGTATTACACTTTAACTAACACAAGCAGTGTATGGATTTTGAATCGTATACACACCTAGAAATAAACTAAAATCAACACTGACACATACTTACTTCAGACCCACTGCTTTCTGAACCTGTGTTAAGGTAAAGCAGTTAACATCCAGGTCTGTCACAGTCACATATAGGCAAGCACCCCATAGTCTTTTCTGGGTATCCTGAATTGCCATGAGAAAAAGAACATATTTAAAATATTTAATTAAAAATCCAAAAGCACAAAATGTTCAATAGTGGCTAAACTCTTACTGACACTGACAATGACAGTGTCAACACACAAACCGATAAGTGAACAGTTATTATTGAAAGGATGAAGTATAACTGTCACTCAAACACAGGTTTGTTATGAAACACTTTCACATACACAATGTCATGTAGAGTGTTCACTTTGGTATTCTTTAAGTGTAAAGATACAAAGTTGTGTATCACAAGGGATTCAATGTTGGATCGCAAATAGAACTTTAATGTCACTTTTGTGTTACAGAAGTGGATACATACAGGGATTCCATCCATGGATTCTTGAACAGACTTCCATAACTGCCAGGCACGATCACATACTGCGTCTGTCACTTGAAGAGTCTTACACAGGGTCACAAATTCAGCATCCTTTTCTCTGTGTCTAGAAAGTGGGGTAATAGTGCATACAATAGATTCGATGTGGGTTGTTTGTCGCTTAGTTTGGTTTTAGTTACTTAGGCTGTTTCATTAGGCTAATATATTTTAAAAAAATTACATTACGGTACAGAAGCTTGCTGAACACGAAAGACAATGAGCTCCCCGGACTTATACAGTATCGACAGTGTTGTTAGCGTGTCATAGCCTCATTAGCCTGAAGCCATTATTCGTGCTGAATGAAAATACTTTGACATCCCCAACGTTATATGGCTATTCGAATGTACTATGTATTACGCATTATTCAAGGTGATATAGCGTATTGACATTCATACTATCTGTGACATGGGTGTTGGCATCGAAGTAGAAAACCAGCGGGGTAAGGTACCGTAGCTTACTTTCTAAAAGATAACTCAGCATTCTCCTTCTTGTCTGGGGAAGAGCCGTTAACACTGGTATTGAGCGCCTTGTTCTGTGTCCCGGAGTGACGCTTTTTAGGTGGCATCCTGAGAGACTGTTAGCTAACAGTGAACTAGTACAATATTTTTAAATACAACAATACACAAGTGGAACAACGTTTGCAAATAGTAAACCCCACTTGTCCACTCCACGATCTTGCACTAATACAACAAACTGATGAACTTCCTGTATATCATATGGTGAGGTGCGTTTGTTTTGTGTAATCGAACAGCACGTTCCTCAACCTTTTGTTTAAACGTCGAATTTCTACTTCTCAGAGGGACATTAGCAGTACATACATAGTTATCCACACAAACTATTATTAAACATTAACAGCTGCAGGATCTGAATAGTAAAAAGTTTAAAAAATGCCTGTTTGTTGGACAAAACACTAATTGATTATGTTAGATGGTTACTTTCGGGGCTAAACTTTAAAATTTAAAAATTTTAAAAATTTAAATTGACAATATTGTTTTAAAGGGCTAAGGAAACACACACACGCACACACATGGTCATTTCCATTCATTTTGAACAGCGTAGGTTAAGAGCTATAGTTGGTGATTTCATTGAGTCATGTGACATAACATCATCCAGTCTGAACTAAACAAACTCACACATTTGCAGGCTCTAGAACGCGGGAAAATCCTAACGCAATATCCGCCATAACAATTGTTCGCGCCATATCGGTTTATTCGTTCAGACGAACAGTTCAGATCAGTCAAGTCAGGCACAATATAATAAAGACGGTTCGAATCATATTCCCGGTGTGGTAAAACCTAGCCAAAGTAATTGACTGTCACGGATGCTCGTGATATTTAATCTAATACATTAAGACTAGACACAGACGGCGCTGGGGGGTGCTTGGGGGTGCTTGAGCACCGCCAAGAATGGCCATAGCAGCCCCATAGCACCCCCAATAAATATTTTAACTATACATTAAAAACGAATGATAATTTATCTATTTTATTTAGATTAATTATTTGAATGTAACTGACAAGATAACGCCAAACAGTCGATCAATTAATTTTTATTTTATCTTAATATTTACGTATTATGTTTTGGTCGCTTAGCACCCACGCAGTCCAATGATTGCGCTGAAAGTTGTTTGGCTATTAGTAACGCGGCAAATCTGATTGAGTGTGAAAGTTACGAAATGGGTCGTTTTTTTGTTTTAAAAAGGCCACGTCTTGTGGATCAACCCGAACGTGAACTACATGTAGGGACAGAAGATCGGCTAGAGCAGGAGGATAATAATATTGACAGTGCTGTTGGCAGCGAGGAGGTGGATCCTAACGAGCAGGAGGTATAGAAATTGCTGTCAACGTTATGGCTTGCGTTAATCTCACTTTTACGTCTAAAACGTGCACCATTTCGGCAATTCCCCTAAAAGATTGACAATTCCCCTGCGCATAACATAGGTTAACATTGACTGTTCTTGGAAGGGGAATATTTCAGAGCGGTTTGCTTCTTTTTTAACTGGGAGATATATAATGGCATGTACAACTATGCTTTAAGTTATATAAAATAAAAAAAATTAAAAAAAAATCTGTCCCACCCGGGAATTGAACCCCGCTCTCCAGGGCGAAGGACAAACACATTACAAGTTTGCCACCAGAAAATTACAGTAAACAGCCCATCAATGTGTTGAAGTATTTCAGATAAATATTTACGTAATTTATGGTTGTAGCGCAATTGTCTTGACATCTTTACACATGGTTATGACATAGACTAGACTACTACACTGGTCAACATGCCAACATGATCACTGGTCAACAACACATGCATAACATTTGAGACATTGTTCGTCACACTTTCGCCCACCCCCACTTTAAAAACATGTCATGCGCCACAGATCGTTAGTATGATAAGATGTTTTTAGACCAACAGCAGTGTGTGTTTGTGTAAGCGCATTGAGTGTGTGTGCCCGCAGTGTGTGCGTTGCTTTGAGCCAAGTCTGATTCCGCCGAACTTTGTGCTATAGTAGGCTCAGTGTGTGTTGTGTATAGATAGTATAGTCACGCGTTTGGCCGTGCGGTGCACAGTATACTACAATAGTTCCATAGCACCCCCAGTATTTAGTCAAGCACCTCCACAGCACCCCCAATACAATTCTGCTGGCGCCGCCAATGCGTAGTTTGGAGAAAGGGACTCCCACCCACATATTACATATCATTACTGTAGGGCAGGCACAATAACAAACACGCTTTGGGGGTTTAGTGGTTTGTGCCAGATACGAGCATTGAAAGCCATTCGAGACTTTCGAAAATAATTAGCTATCCACGCCGTCTGGTTTACTTTTCTGTATCATGTTTGGAAATAAACCGTTAAACATAACAGGCTAAACATATAAATCTACCATACATTAATTAAATAGCCTATGTTGTTCAGGTTTAGATTATGGTATATTATCATATCATATCATCTAATCTATCTAATCAGATAGATAGGTACCAGATAGATAGGCAATATGCCCCAGTGTTGAGTGTCATCATTCATAATATGTAATATAACATATTATGAACAAATAACAAAAATCAACACGGGCACTGCCCTAAATGTTTCGATATCGTGTCATGCTGTCTTGACTGCCAAAAAAGCTTTTATTTTGATGTAGCCTATACTGTATCAGAAGGGACCAAGTGTGTGTTTCCCAAAGATCATGCATGCATGCAGCATTTGTTTTAATGATCTACATTAGAAGAACAAGAGGTATGCATGCGTGGCACCTGACAAAAAGTAAAACATATTAGGCTAGTTTTTCGTGTTTTCTCGGTTTGTCTGGGTGCAGTGCATTACCACCAGTCGCCACAAAATTTGCTTCAAAACTCTTTCACCCTTTTTTAATACTTCTGAGCCCGGCCGCCCATATATCACACATTGACTGACACACACACACACTGCAAGGTTGTAGGGGGAGTAGAGATTAGTAGCCTACTCTCACAATTCAAAATGTAATGCTTGTTTACTACAATGGCAGTTATTCACATATATCCAGCATAGTGCCTTTATTAATGAACCCGGTCTGAAAAATTATGTCAGCTAGGTGAAATTAAATCAACTCATTTAATATTCACACAGCTTTATTCTGCAGAAAGGCAAGTAAAAGATTATACAGAGGATGGTAACTAACTAAAAGGTTGGTTTGTAATAGGCCATAATGTCAAGGTCACCACTACATCTACTGTAGCCTATGACTTTGCTTTGGCAATTCCCAAATACTTCTTTGTCTTGGAATGATCAGGCAATTTAAGTTATTTGGGAATTAAAAAATAAAATACTTTGTAACATTTAAAATTAAACATTTACCAACGCAAACAATAGCAGCTAATTAAAATGTGCTTAGAAAATGTTAAAACCATTGTGTTTTGTATGGTAGTGTGCACTGTGCATGGAAATCAGTGTCAAAGAAAAACACGTTTTGCACATTCAGCAACTCTGTGCAAACCCATTTGCAATTCATGGAATATAGTGATTTAACCACTGTTAACTGTTGTACACATGTACAAATTCATCATTCGCCGTAATTGACATTGTGCTACTAAAACAATAAATTACTATCAGAAGATATTTAACTTTGATTGCAATTAATAATTCCAATTATCTTGAAAATAACCATCTGTATGTATAGTATGCCTGAATGATTGCCATTGCCCCATTATGACATAAAACATAAAATAAAAACAGTATAAAAATACAGTGCAAATAAAACATCTGAATAGTATAAATAATAAAGCATTAAATCCACACTGCCCATCAGAACAACATGTTGTCCAAGTCCAAGCTGGGGTCAAGTAACAGCACAGTGAATCCCTTGACAACAGTGTTCCCTCAAGTCATCAGGCCTCTATTCCAGCGTCCCAAGTCATAGCAGTGAAGTCCATGTCTGTGAGATTGACTGTGTACGGACCCTCCACTCTCTCATGATCCACCTGCTCTTCTGTGCTTCCACGGCTGTTGACCCCGTTGTCCCTCCAGGAGTTTAAAGGTCGAATTGATTTATGAAATCGCTGCAAAACAAAGACGAAAAGAAGATATACCAAATCACTAAAATAAATTAAAACACAAGTTCCACACTTACAGCCTGTGGGCTATGCAGACCAATAAGGCCAACCCAGCATTATTCATCTAAATAATTACAGAAACGTGGTGAAAACGGTGACACATGACATGTCTCGCTATCAGGGGTGTGCGACACTGACCTCTATCAGTGTTCCAGATTCCTTGCTGATGGCCATAACGGCCCAGATGGGGATCTGCAAACAGCAGGCTGTGCCCATGCAAACGCCTAGCGCCTTGCCCCAGCGTGGAAACACATAGGACCCGTAGTGGAGGGAGGTGTTGTACATCTCCATGAAGATGTAGGTCAGGATGAACTGGAGCCAGAGGGAGGGGAGGGGGTCTTGTTTGTGTGTTTTCTCAACACATTCATATCATGGTGACAGAAAACAAACAGAGGCATGCAGCACTGGGGCAACACAGATTGAGTGTCAGTTTCTCTTAAATGATTCATGCTTGTTGGGTTGCTGCATAGTCAGCGGCTGGAGCTCAACAGCTAATGCTATCTTACATTTGGCTAACAACTCAGTCCCTATACCTTTGCCATTTAAACAAATTCATTTTTCTTGCAGACCAGCCAACAAACGTGATGACATTTTCTTAACACAAAAATAAAATAGAAAAACAGTAAACTTACCAGTAAAAGAAAAGGCGTAAAGAAAACCCAGCATGCTTTAAAATACATCAGCACCTTGCTGCACCATGGAGGGCAATGACTTATCATGTCAATGATGTCTTGACAAAACTGGTTGACTCCTGTGTGGAAACACACCACGAACGTGAGAAAACAAACGACAGCGAGAAAACAACACCGGAACACAAACTGAAGCAATGAGCGCGTGGGGTGCATCACAACAACATACAGGGCAAACTGGCAAGGCACTGGGACTGAGGGGGTGTGGTGAGGGTTAGGTGACATAATGTTATCTACCATAGAAGAAGGAGATGCCGATGCACATGAAGAGGGCGATGATAATGAGGCCAAAACTAGTGCTGAAGGAGTCAATGAGAGTGAACCAGTAAATCCCTCCCTATGACGACACAGACAGTATCACGCATTTGAATGAGTGGGTAGCACATGCAGTCATTAATAATATACAATAAAACATTATATATATATATATATATATATATATATATATCTCAAACTCACGTCAGTAATTAACAGAAGACCCATCAGGTAGAAACCAAAACACAGCAGGGCCAAAAACAAAGTCTTCAGCTTCATATTTGCTCTGAGCTGTGGAAACTCGTCCAGCACTGCCGTTGTTATGCCCTCCATGTTTCCAAACTGTTAAAGGTGTTTAAAGAAGAAGTGAGAAGGCTTAATGTTGTTCATTATCTGCAACACATGACGCTGTCCGCCTGCTCTTACCAATGTGTCGACCCCCAACATGAAGAGCATGAGGAAGAATAGAATGGACCAGAACACTGAGCCCGGAAGAAGAGCAAGGGCTTCTGGGTAGGCAACAAACGCCAAGCCAGGACCTAGATTCAGAAAACAGTTCATTCACTTTAAGATTTTATGCAATGCCTAAATAAATAAAGTTACTTAAGCCATTTTAGGCTGTGTGACTGAGGTGAATGTGCAGCTTCAAAATGAGAAATGTGAGCTGGATTGAAGATCAGCATAAATCATGATGACAAAGTGTTTTTTTATATAGTCAGTTTATACTGCCATAAAACGCAGCGAAATAAAAATATCACATAGAAATTGTTTTTGTGGAAACCTGTCTAACCGCTCTAACTTTTTTATTATGCTTGTTATGTTCATGTGAACTGAATTCAGCCTTTGTCTTTTTTTCATAAATACAATGGCAGTATATGGTAGCACATAATTCCCAGAAAGCACTTGTTCCTTATGCTTTTCTATGTATACGTTCATTCAGTGAAGATATCCAGTGTTGTAAATGAGCCCAATAGACCTACCAGTGTCTGCTACCTCTCCAACAGGCACACCTTTCCTCCAGGCCATGTGACCCAGGATAGAGAATATAGCAAAGCCTGAGAAGAAACTGGTGCCACAGTTCCCTATGGTGATAATCAGAGTGTCCCTGAAATACAATCGCACAACAATGAACACTGCCGTTCTCATCAGGTGTGTAGTAGCAACAACACCGCAGCAAATGTTAATGCGACGTGCACAGACAGACCTGATGACGTTGTTGTCAAACTTATTATAGGAGGCCATAGACAGCAGGCCACCCACTCCTATACCTAATGAGTAGAAGATCTGGGAGGCTGCATCGTTCCACACCTGCGTGATAAAGCCAGAGTCATGTAGAAGAGAGTCGTGTCAACTCTGTTCACTCCAAAACACTTCCTAAGGCAATGGTGGATCGTGGAACCGTGTAAGAGTTCCCCGTAAATTAGCTGCAAACACTAGTAAATCGATGTATTTATTGACGACTAATTACCGATAACTATTAGTTCAAATTGCTCACCAACCGCTCCCTGGAACAGTTTTGCGTCTACATGAACCATGAAGTTTGAGAATTTCAAACTTCTGTTGACACGACTCTCTTCTACATGGCTCTGGTAAAGGTTAGGTATAACGCACAGTCTTAACAAAACATATCCAGCTTTGTCTAGCACAGCATGTTTCAACTCCAGTCTTTGGGGTGTAACTGCCTATTGGTTTCTTCACAAATAATAGGGGGATTAAGATCAGTGACACAATGTTCATGCAGTACAAAAAAAGGTGCTGTTAGCATGGTGAGATCATTCAGATTTTGTAAGATATGCCTTAACATTTTGTTTCTCTGTACATATCAGGAAAATCTCAATTGAAACAGTTTGTCAGCGCTGGTCCCAATTCTTACTTACTTACTAACATTAACAGATTGCTTTCAGGAAAAGACCATAACATTTACTATACCTGTATTTATACAGACTATATTATATTTTGTAATATAGTAATATTGTCGAACCTCAGATTGAAGAACAACAATGCGGATTCCGTCCTGGTCGTGGAACAACGGACCAGCTCTTTACT
>JAODTR010007563.1:0-10215 GCA_025399935.1 Amblyopsis rosae | reverse complement strand
GGGGTTGCAAGTTGGGCAAACTCATGCAAGTTGGGCAAACTCATGCAAGTTGCAAACCCAAGATGGAAAGTAAACTATTTTGTTAGCAAAAGTCTAAGGTGTTGCAAGATTGACCCAATTTGAAATATATCTATATCATTGCAACCACAAACCGCCGTTGAATGAAACTCTTGAATGAGAGGGCTAGGGAGCTTACTTAATAAATAATTAAACCGTTTGTAACTTCTTGTGTATTTTTAATATGTTGTCATCGTGAAATATACTGCTTTGAAATCACTTTGAAACACCCCGTACTATTTAACTCAAAAGAGAAATAATGTGCTTACCGTGTATATAATCTATACCCGTAGGAACTGCACGATAGTAAGTAAATACCATACACACCCCATAACTCTTGTTTCTCATGGTAAGGTACTGTATTGTACTGTTATGCTAAGCAGAAGCTCTAATTATTCCATTCTGATTATATTTGATTAAGTCCTTCTATTCACACATAGAGGAATCACAAGATCTCATTGAAGGAGTAATTTCCTACTTCAGACGGTAATTAACCCAATCAGAGCACAAAGGACCAGCACTAGCCATCACCCAGCATGCAGTCAATCTAACGACCTAAATTGCTAACGAGGTTTAATTTTCATTTCCTTTATTTATTTTATATTTGTGCTTTTTTGGAGTAGCGCATTATGGATGTTTCACATAGAACTGCAAACTTTTGTAATTTTCCAAATGCCTCAAACTTTGTGGTTTTTCATTAACGCTGCACTTAAGAAGAAGTGAGTCATTATTTTACTCCTCAAAAAAGTATTTAGAACTTACGGAGCAATGCACGAAAAGGAGACTGTGCCTGAGAAATATTACGCCTGCCCCTCACGATGCAATGGGGACTGTAATGGGGGCTTTCAGCACACAAGTGCAAACTACTGTAGGATCTAGTATACTGTAATCAAAACAATGATTAAAAGAACTGAGTAAACATTTCTTGCAGAACAGAAGCAATTGTCATAGTAGCCTCTTTACAATACTCTACTCTATAATACTATACTGTAGTTTTTGTTCAAGGCCTTTAGTCTGTTTACATGGCAAAACAAAGGCACAGGCACACATAAACAATCTATTTATCAAATATAATAATAAAGTAAAATATACATAAGATTTCACGTCTGAAAACAAAGTTAAATATTAATGATTGTACTATGAGGTCAGATTGGTCCATATGTAAATGAATGCCTTGCTTTCACATTAAATATGCATTTGAGTACAAAGTTCAGCGTAACAAAACTTAACTAAATCAAACTCTATAGCTAATGCAGTGCACCAGCCAGTCGGCCAAAATACAGCAGGACATCTTAAACCCTTTCAAAACCATAGCCCTGTCCCAAGTTCCTTTCTGTTGATGGCGGTGGGCGACTGGCAATTTCGGATGAAAGGCCCCCCAAAAATTGGAACTATGTGATTTTTGCAGAATGCTGACAATAAGCACTTTTCCATAGCAGTCGAAGTGTGCCACAGAGACCTGGATAAAGGAACCACTGGATCCCACAGAGGGACAGGCCTTCTGAGCATGCTCAGAAGGAACCACGGGGGGTGCTGGGAACACAGCTCTGCCTTGCTGCTCACCGTGGGGACAATGGGACCTGAGCGAAGCCCTCTGATAGGTCTCTCAGTGGGGAGGAGATTGCCCCGTGCCTGATTGGATGATTAGGGGCTGCGGGGGATCTAATCAGTCGTTTTCAGGAAGAGAGTGGTTTGGTTAAGTGGCTTGACATGGTGGCTGTGTGTGTGTCTGTGTGTGGCCTTGTCCGCTGGTGTTGGCTGTGTGTGCGTGCGCGTGTGTCTGCGTGTGTGTGTGTGTGTGTGTGTGTGTGTGTGTGTGCGTGTGTGTGCGAGACCTGCAAGACAGATAGAAGAGAAGAATATAAAGAAGGGATAGAGGAGAGAAACAGACTGTCTCAGCAGGTGGATCTACTTTTAATAGGGATAGAGGGTGTGTACAATGGTTGAATGAGAAGTAATACTTAACGGACACATGGGTGGGTGGGTGGATATGCTGTTTTCATTGTTTGAGAGGTTTATTAAGTATTTTAAAAGCATGCTGTGTGCAAATTACGGTGTGTGTGCATGTGCAACTCTGTTCATGTTTCCTTTGTTACATTTCCCTTCAGCACCTCTGCTCATCTTTGTGTGTGTGCGTGTGTGTATGCATTTGTGTGTATGTGTGTGTGTGTGTGTGTGTGTGTGTGTGCATGTTCACCTATGTATTAGTGTTGTGTGACAGTGTGTTCCATTCTGTTCTGATGTGTAATTTCTTCACAGTAAACATCTGCTCACCATGTCTCTGCAGTTGATAGTAGACCTTCTATTGCTGTGATTCTACCAGCTAATGAGCCTGTATGATGGACACACACACACATGCACGCGCGCGGCCGCCACACCAAACAAGCACAATACATAAACAAACTTGCATACGCACACAGATGACAGATCTCAAACACATAGTCACATACAGCATATGAACCGCTAGAGGATATATAACAGAGATGAGCCTATCTAGCAGCCAGCATGTGTTCTGCATCATCAAAAGTGTCATAGTGAAAGTCCCGGACACTATCTGTCTAATTAATCACATGTTCAACAAACCAGTCAACTCACTAAGGGAATAATGTGTCATTTAATGTGTTCAGCTGTGACAAACAAAAAAATAACAATAACCCATCTCCCTTCTTTCTAAATTCATTTTGGGAATACTGGAATTATTTTAGTATTTTGTTTTTCTGTTGTTCCTAGCTGTACCAAACCAAACTGAACATGTGCCATGATCATATCCCACATTTCGTTGCAGTTGGAATTATTAAATATCAACCTCCTACAGTACTTAAACAAGGACCATTAATATAAAAATATATTGTTATAATACCATAGACACAATGGTCTTCTTACAGTAATGTCATACAGTATAGGGACCACTAGCCTTGTAAGACTACCATGATGTTTTAAGCTCCATGATTTGTTACATTCAAAGGCAATAAAAAAATAATAAAATAAATAAAATAAAAAGATTTAGTATATCAGTATCACTCACCAATTTAATTGTTTATGTCTTTTTTCTGTGTCTATGTACATACATAGACACAGAAAAAATACATAAACAATTAAATTGGTTCATTGTCGATGCTTGCTAATCAGAACACCTACATGAAACCATGAAATGTAGGTGCTGCACCATGCACGGTATTTCCAACAAAGTTATAATAGCGGAGGAAAGAGAATAAGGCTTTCCAGCTGTGCCCTTTGAGATTGTGATGTGATTCAGGGCAATATAAATACATTTACCTTGACTTGACTCAACATCTTTGAGTAAAGTGGAATGTATTAAGCGCAGTCTAGAAAATATTGGCATCGTCCTCGTGTGATAAATAACGCGTTCCACTTTATCGTGACAGGTATGACATTTTCGACGCACATGCGTGCCACATTGCCTGGTGGGTGTTCACGTGCGAGCCCATTGCTCATCGTTAATCGTGTCTTAAACAGGGTGGGGAGAATAATGACCCATGTCTGAGAGAGATTCTGAGTCAGTCATGTGTCATTACAACCCTGGTATTGACCGCAGGCGATGGACAATGAACGCTCACTGAGGACCAAGCCAGAGGCCTTTCAGGTCAAATAAACATTGTGCCTGCAGGGGTGGTTGGCTTTACAGTTTTGATTAGTTTTTTCTCGACTGCTTAAAAGTTAAACACAAAAAATATAACACAGTTGGTGAAAGAGTACACTCCCAAACAAACCCAGATCTGCACAACTATAAGCACATTCTCAGCCTCACACCTCACACGTGTAGTGTTTTACAAAATAATGCACACACAATTGTTATTAGTCGCAGAAATCTAACACAATGTCACTTTATTGCGATTTCAAGTCACTGCCTTCCAAAATACCACAAGGCATGCGGTGAGTCTATCTGCTGCAGCAGAAATGGAAGTATGTAATCCCTGGCTCAAATCAGAGCTGCAAAAAGAAAGGTCTAAGAATTGCAGGTATATCTTCAGTATTCACGACACTGTGGTGTATTCTGAATAAATGCAACCAACAACTCTAACCATGAGGTCTTGCTAGTGAATCATATAGCACGGTTCTTGCAGGACCACATGTACAAAAAATATGGGCACTCAGGGCATTATGATGCACTTTAGACAGCGTACCCTCCTAACAGGGTATGGACAATAAATCCTTCTTAGAAAAACATGGAATAATTCAGTTACTGGTTCTCTGTAGTGCACTGGGTAGAAAGCAATGACCCTGAAAAAATGTGTTACAGCTTCTTAGCTTCTTTTATCTTTTCCTTATTATTTTTTTACAAAGGAGAGGAAGTATTTTTAAGGGCATAAATATCCCAAGCTGTGCATTACTTTTATCCATAACGCAGTCAGAAATATCCCAGATACTTTCTTACAGTCGCATAGCAACACCCAGCTGTCAATGCGTAAAATATGGTCACTTACTAAGAATATACTGTCTATAATTGTGGCATCTCTGTAATAGTTCCCGCTGAAGGATGTACTGCGTGAATATGTTCGGGACACATCCAACACAAAGTGATAACAGTGAACATATGCCTTTAACTCAGCAACGGAAGACAAGTTGTGACAAATTGGATTGAATTTAAAAGAGAAAACCAGTTGAACCAAGAATCCACACATACCATTCTGCACATTCCAGGCATTTATTAAAGAACATTATCTAACCTATCTGAAAATAACAGGCAATGGTAGCAAGACTTTCATACATGGTGTCATATGGATGTATGGGCTGAATTGGCTCAATTTCATTTACATGTTAAAGCGACTTGAATAAAATTGACAAAAATTTTACTTTTACAGTAGCAAACATTTTACAGTGGTGCTAGCAATGGTTTCTTAATAATTCGCCTTATTACATGTATTTTTAACCAATTACATTTCTGCAAATTATTGTACATTATTTGGCCAATCTGATATAATTTAATAGTCGGACATCGCATATATGAGGTTGAATAATGTGATATACTGTAGGTTATGAGAAAAAGTTTATATGCATAAAAACACTCCTAGGCTCGACTAGCTCAGCCAATATTTCATGAAAGCATAGCTTGGTTTGCTGCATGGCTTGAAGCAAAGTTAGAAAGGAGAAGTTTCTCACAGCAATGAGTACGGACACATGGTGAATAACATATTTAATTTCCACAATATGGGGATCTGAATGTATTGTTTTGCATGGATGGAGAGATGCGCTTATTGTTTTCCTCAGTGAAATATTAACTCTGGTAATGGGGGATATTAAATTCATACCCTGCATCAGCCTCTTCCCACCTCCATAGACTAATGTGCATGTGTCTGTGACAGAGAGTGAGAGAGAGAGAGAGAGAGAGAGAGAGAGAGAGAGTGAGAGAGAGAGAGAGAGATGCACATGGTAAATATGTATTAGCACATATTAATCTGTCGGTTCACTGTTTCCATCCGCAAACTGCATTTACACACTGTAGTGGAGGGGACTCAGTGTTAGGGTAGAACTGTTTTTATATGCAAACACACACATATAGTGTAGTAGCACACACACACACACACACACACACACACACCAATTCCTGCACACATTATCCCTGTTACTTTCACCATAGCAAGTCAAATAGGCCGAATAATTCTACACCATGCCTGTCTCCGTCCTTCTCCACTTGTCTAATGGACCAACATGAAAACACATGCACTGGTATCACACACATTCACAACACAGTGTTTATGAGAGGAAGAGGGGAAGGAAGGAAGGAAGGAAGGAAGGAAGGAAGGAAGGCAGGAAGGAAGGAAGGAAGCAAAGAAGCAAGGATGGAAGCAAGAAAGGATAGCAGAAAAGAGTGCCGGAAGGAATGGTGAAAACAAGGCAGAAAGCGTACAGTGCATGAAGGAAAGGAGGTTGGGGATTATGCCGGAAGGAAGGGCTGTTGAGACAACAAGAAAGAATGAATGAGAAATGGCAGGAAGCCTGCAGAAAGAAGAGACAAACAACAAACAAACAAAGGATAGAAGGAAATAAATAAAAATACAAGGAGGAAAGCGTACTTTCAGAAAGAACAGAGGGGAAGAAGGACAATGGCAAAGTTGAGGGAAAGGTAGAAATCTGAAAGGAAGCGAGAGATTGTAGAAGGAAAGAAGGAAACAATGGACAGGCAGAAAGGAATGAAGGAAAGACAAAGGGGCAGTAACTATGGATGGGAAGTGAGTGAAGGAAAGCAAAATTACAGTAAGCGGACCAAAGGGAACGTAAGGAGAAGAATTATGGCTTTAATGTGCTGACTAAGAGTTCCATCTAGTGGTTACAAGTACAAGTGAATGAATTCAGTCTGTCCAGGACCATTGCCTTAAATATCCAAATAGCAAGTTCTAGATTGATCTTTAGTAACACTGATATAAATGCACTTAAAATAAAAAAAAAATCTGTCTTTATGTTATCCTTTTTTCCCAGACATTTTATGTAGTCTTCCATTAGTTGGAGAACTGTCTGGAAGACCTGCCTCAATCAATCATGGATCATTAAGGCATCTTAGTGTAATTGCCCTCCTCCAAGTATGTGCGTTTGTGTGTGTGTGTGTGAGTGTGCAGGTGCATGTGCATGTGCATGTGCATGTGCATGTGCATGTGCGCATGTGTCGGTCTTTGCTAGCCGGCAGTCATATCTCTAGTAGAGAGAGAATGTGTGTGGGTCTGAGCAATGTGCACACGCAGCTCATTTCCACCGCCAATCACATTATCTGACCGAGGAACAATATATCACTGCCAAAATGTTTATTGAACAAAAAGCCATGATTAAATTATTAATGACAGAGATTAATTAAGTACCCAGCGCGCGCACGCACACACACACACACACACACACACACACACACATCATGGATAGAAACACAACACTGTATTGAAATAAACATGCATACACTGTAATGTCCATAAAGCCCAGTAGGAATTGGGTTGAGGGTGGGCTAACTTGACATATAGCTTTCATATCTGCGGTTGAGGAAATCACAGATGGCTTACAGAGGGAACAGCTGCAATGACCAGTTGACGAGCAACATTAGCAAGCTCATTGTCAGCAAAGTTTACTCGATGTGAGGACTTATTTATCAACACGCTTATACACCCGTTATGCTTTATTATGTAGGGTTCTCGCAATGGGACCATGTGCGTGCGTGTGTACATAAACACTTACTGTATTTGCATGGCAGAGTGATTTGAAATATATAAGTGAGTGTTATTTGGTGTAATGTTGGAATTATTTCGAATTATGTGTCCATCTGCATAATGTATAATAATTCATTGTTTCTTTCCTGTAATAATTATTATTATTAACAAGACTAGGCATACACATCTGTTGTTCGGATACTTCATGTAACAGGTGTTTGTGCTCTATTCTCATGTAAATTGATTACAATGACCTACCTTTCTGCCTTTCTTACTGAAATACATGGGTCCCCTATGTTACATTGTATTGATTGTATCAGAGCTATTAATGAATATTATTAAGTTTGTTTTCCACACTGTCAGACATCGCAACCTGCTTGAACTCATTTCCTGGAGTCATCGTCGTGTGTCCGTCCATTTGTTACTTAATCTATATGACACCAGAAATACACAAACCCGTGCAGAACTGTGAGCCCGTTCAGTAGCTCCTAACAACAATTCAGGAGCAGTATGACAGCAATGGCTGCTGCAGCCATAGAAAAGGGCTACATGCATACATGCACCACTGCGACAAACAACACACTTTTTATGATAAGGGAGATTTATAGCTAAGGATTGGTCCCTGGGTATGCCAGCAGTCACAAGTCATAAAAACTGCACTAGCCATTAAAGAAACACTGTGGGTGAGGTAGAGTGAGCTAGAGAGAGAGAGAGAGAGAGACAGAGAGAGAGAGAGAGAGAGAGAGAGAGAGAGAGAGAGAGAGAATCAGTGTGTGGGCGAGAGAGCAGTGAAGAGGCCAGACCAATCAAACAGTATCAGCACTTTATGGCAGAGAGTATTTCAGCATGACAAGCAAAGGCAGTAAAGCGCTGGATGATGCTGTAAAACACTGTGTGATTCTGCAACGTGACTATCGTTAGCACAGTTGGCTAATTGCCTTACCAATCTTCTCTTCACACACACACACACACACACACACACACACACACACACACACACACACACACACACACAAGCACACGCACACGCACGCATACACGCACAGAGCTGTTCACTACCATACCTATAAAACTACACACACAATCTCAATTCACACGAGACCTCAGATGAGTGGACCGACAAACACACCGGCCAGTAAAGGGAATAGCAGCTCTCCAATGACTCTCCAGTGTTTTAATGGTGTATCATCAATGGGAATGTTGTCAAGGTCAACAACCAACTCTAATGCTATCAAATCAAATACAAAAATGTTTGTTTAATTATGTTTGTTACAGTAACATGCAATTAACATAATGCACTGTAGTGTCGTTAACTACCAATGCTACAGTAGAGGATAAAAAAAAATTATATAGCTATTTATGTTTGCATAGATTTTTGCTGCTCAACTGACCATAGTATTGTATATAATTGTTTATTTTAAACATAACACACATACAAAATTAACCAAATTATACAAAAGAAAAGAGGAAAAACATGGCATGGGCATAGCCAGAACTGTTCTACTGGGGTTAGTTAGGTCCAGTCATTTTATTGGGGTGGCACGGCAGATTATGACAAAAGATAGATAACATCTATCAAAGATAATAGTAGCGTATATAATGGCAATAATACAGGCATTATTTTCAATAAGCTACAGCTTTACACAGGTCTTTTTGTAAACAAATGTATTTTAGGCTATGTTCAAAAATGTTAAATATTGACAATGGCATGAATTTACTATAGTAAATATAACATAAATAACCATAGAAATAGTATTACTATAGTAACTTGTTCATGATAATGCCACATTCTACCAGTAATGTGCTTAGTAGATACTGGGTATCAAAAACTTACCACCCCCTTTTCTTCACAGGGCTGTGTGACTAGCCTCGCAAGACCATCCTGATCTCACAAGCTTCATTTTAATTTTGCAGTGAGAATCAGTCTGGAAAGACTCAGAATCATTTTTAATGTGTCCCAGTAGCAACTGAACTTTCCAATCAGTGTCATGTTTATAGCTATACAGGCGTGGTTTAGGTTTGCCGACCATGGTGTCGACAGCAAAAACGACCAGATGGTTCATCCAATGAACTGCCAAATATTTGTTTGAAAGTACAGACATTCACAAGCAGTTTTAATGTACGGCTCCCCAGATGTACTTGTGACAACAATTCCTCTGGCATGTCAGGTTTGTGTGACTAAGCTGCTGCTGTGTTTATGTTATTGATAGAGCAACAAACTACATTCTGCCTCGCATATCCTTTACTGTAGTCTGGACGGTGAGGCGGAATTAATGCACAATATTAACACCTTGAAAACGAAAAGCACAGAATACTAGCAGTCAGCAGTAAAGCAGTCGTAGCCTCACGACTGCGCCTTAAGAGCGTTATCTGGGAGTCGTGGTTTGATGATTTTCCCCTAATTAAAATGTACAGTATAACTGAAAATAATATAATATGTTTAAAGTTAACAACAAACTGACATTGCAATAATGAAAATGTCAACACCATAAAAGTAAATTCTAACAATTTGACTTATAATGAACACATTACTGTATGCTGGCTATATGGCCAAATATAAAATCTTAACAATGATGATATTCAAGTTTATAGCCTACAGTCACATTATTTCTGTGACTGACCCACCCTACAACACCCGTGTTGTAGGCCTAAAAATGCGCAACGTGTTTAAAGTCAAATTATAGCCGTCATTTTACATTTTTACAAAGTATTCTTGGTAGCCTATTAATAGAAAAGTAGTTTGATCGCAAAAATAAATAGCATGTAACGTAATCTGTTAAAATTACATTTAGGCTGGCTATCTGAAAAGTGTAGGCCGACTTTTGTTACCGCTCTCCCCATAAGCAACTGACACATGAAACATCTAAAGCTTATAACTTTATAGTAGCACCATTTTTTCTTTTTACAAAACAATAATAGACAACATATTTATGTGGCACTTTCCTTTAATTTATTATACATCTTTCAATATTAATCTCTTCTGATTTTAGTTCATGATATGGCTTGCAAT
>JAODTR010007562.1:0-10215 GCA_025399935.1 Amblyopsis rosae | reverse complement strand
GGGTGTAACCACTAGCATCTAGCTCTATTGGGGTGTAACCACTAGCATTCAGCTCTATTAGGGTGTAACCACTAGCATCTAGCTCTATTGGGGTGTAACCACTAGCATTCAGCTCTATTAGGGTGTAACCACTAGCATCTAGCTCTATTGGGGTGTAGCGACATGGCACAACAAGAAGACAGACAGACGTCCTTTTCACATTGTTCCTGGTTAAGACATGCAGCTCCATCCAGGAACATTTACCTCTTGGTCATACATGCCATAGTTAATACCGGCATAGCAAAATAGCCTGGACAGTTCAGCAGAGGGCGGTACGTAATTCAACATTTTATGTATGCTGTTAACAAATTAAAGTTTTCAGGAGATTTCAGTTTATATCTTACTTTTGAGCTTGCAACAAAAAATATGTCTAATACATATCCGTCCTATCTCACATCTTATCTTGTCAGCTGGAGGCTATTTATTTCCGTTTGTACATGAAGCCTGCTACAGTGTGTTATGTGAATATTCTATAGCTTACAAATAGTATAAACGTTTTAGCTTTGCGTTCTAACCAAGCATCTATTAATTACAGCAATTATGTTCACAGGAAACAAACGATGCGACCAAAAGAGGTCGTTGTTGTTAACTGGTTTTGCTAGAAATACTATCAACAACTTGTTGATAGTATTTCTTAATTGCCTAGCAAAACCAGTTAATCTCTTTAACTCAAGACGAGTGTAAAGTTGTGGGCTAATGTTCAAGGCATATAAACATTTATTTGTAACTGTTATATACATTCTTGTGATTGGTTTCCACGTGAACACTTCATGACTGCGTGTCCCTGCATTGGTTAGGGTTAGGTTCACATCTCAGCCATACCGGCATGTTCCATGGAATGCTACTAGGTCGCTAGGTGGCAAAGTGAGGGAGCAGATAAACAGGTTTATCGACCCCTGTCCCTGTTCACACATGACCCCGTGCATATATGCCGCTATACAGCCTGTGTGAAAAGGGCTTCACACACAGACGTTGCAAATCCATTAATTGTTTTTATGCTCTCATGCACTAAGATCTTCCTCCTCCACTCCACGCTCATTGGCCATGGACGCAACTTGGCCTTTCACCGACAAGCAAAGAGTCAACACATCTAGTTAGCTCTGCTTTGTCTCAGTACATACTGTAGCACTGTGGTCATACCTCCTCCAGGGTGCGACAGACAACAGCTCAGAGCAGATAAACTCAGAGTGAGGTGCTGAATTACATGTTATCTTGAATAACAGCTCGCAGCGCTCTCATACTACTTTCAAAGATGTTTGCTGCGTTTCAAGGGTGTGGAGTGTTGCTCAACTAGCTACTTCAACCGAATGTGATTGCTTGTCAACAGTCTGATTCCATGCTTTTGTATGTGCATCGCTCAGACTGTTGACAAGCAATCAGTTTTGGTTATAAATACCTGTTATATCAGCATTAGCATCATCATCACCACTGTTTAAAGCTATAGTGGCCCTAAGGTGCAGACCACAGCATGAATGAAGCAAAGTATACTGACAATATTGTTTTCAGCATTCTTTGCAAACTCCTCCCTGTTTGTAACTTGGCATTCAGTCACTGCCATTTACACTTATAGACCGTACATTAAACTGAGATGTACTGTCTGTCTGTGTGTTGCTGCAGTCTATCGCTGTGCGATTCCACACACACACACACACATAACACAAACCGGACATGTTTTTCTAATGGACAGTTTCACAGGAGACTAGAGGTCACAACAATAACAGTGTGTGTGTGTGTGTGTGTGTGTGTGTGTGTGTGTGTGTGTGTGTGTGTGTGTGTAATTGCAAATATTTTCACAGCTGGCAGGGATTACAGACCACATTCCAAACGGGTTCTGTCAAAAAGTAATATTTGTGGAATACACACTTCATATGAAACAAGTTATGGAACCTCATAATGTGATATCACAAATTAGTTCATTTGGGTGATTATACGATGGAGTAAAAGATACAATTAAAATAAAAGGTAGTAAATGACATATTTAAGTTGGCCACAGAAACGCAGATCTGTTATTGTAAGTTTTAATAAATGTGATCCTTGTACAGTCCACTGTCACATACGCTCAGTATATTAACTAGATATTTTACTAATGCAGTTTACAAAGAAATATGAATAATAATCGTTATATTTCAGACTAAACGTCACATTTCATCTGGGTAATTAGCTACATGTCCTACATTTCACTGACAATGTTGTAAAATATAACAGCAGCAACAGTAAGCTAGTTTACAGGAATAAAATGCTCAGTCTCATTTGGTCCAGCAGTACCTGTTGCAATTGCAAGGAAATGCCCACATTCACCTGAGTTCACCTGAGAGAAGGAAGGTTGCTCAAGTCTTTATCAGTTCAGACTGAATGTTAATAATCTTAGTTAAAGAAGTAGTGGGCATTTACTGTATCAGGTCATTTAGCTTACCGCCCGACCACTCTAACAACAGACTAGCCTGCTTGTAGTTGTGTTGTGGTTTAGTGGGTACACACTACCACTGTACGTAATGGCTCATAGCAAGGGATAACATTTTGAATAGTGTGCAAGTATATAAAACACAGTTCCTATAAAATATATGTTATAATTGAATATATACTATCTCATAACAGACAATAGAAAAATATAGAAAAATGCAAACATAAATGTGGGCATATTCTAACCCTGATAAAAAACCTTGGTACTATGTACGGTTTTATGCATGGTTTTAAAGCTAAAATGAATTAATGCTTGGCACATTTACACACTTGACACATACTTATGTATGTCACCTACATATGCTCCTCACACATGCACAAATATCCTGACAGAATATACTTAATATTGGTGTATCAACATCATTTCACATTGTTGGACATTTACACACACACACACACACACACACACACACACACACACACACACACACAGTAGCTCTTGTCAAATTAAGTGATCACACATATTCCTTAGTGCCAATTATCACAAATCTATGAATTGAATATCACAGAATTTGATCATTTGATTAACTTTTATAAGTTTAAAATTTTAAAAGAAGTATCCAGACAAAACTGTACCTTTGCCACAGATGCCTGTTTCTTATGGGTGACTTGGCTTTGTAAGAGCTAACCCTAGCTAACCCTAGCTAACCCTAGCTAAACCTAGCTAACCATAGCTAACCCTAGCTAACCCTAGCTAACCTTAGCTAACCCTAGCTAAACCTAAGACGCTCTCTTCTCACATCGCCACCTAGCACAGGTACAGTAGCATGTGCCATCATTCTCCTTTACCCCCCCATCGTCCGAACCACAGACATCTCCATCTCAGGCTACGATGTTCTGAGGTTCCTTGCAGGAGGTTCCATCATTCTTCTTGACCAGCTCATATTTGTTTCCTGTGGCAGGGGTCACACTTTCTGTCTGTGTCCGCCGTAGAGCGAATGTAGACAGCAAGAAACAGACAAATGCCATGAAGATAAACAAGAGCTGAAGACCAAGGAACCTGGAAGACACAGCTGTAATAAGTACCAAAGTATGTATTTGCTACAGTAGAAGTACTATCTGTAGTAAGTACCAAAGTATGTATTTGCTACAGTAGAAGTACTATCTAAAGTAAGTACCAAAGTATGTATTTGCTACAGTAGAAGTACTATCTGTAGTAAGTACCAAAGTACTATCTGTAGTACGTCATTACAAGTACAAGTACATCATTTCGGCAAGCGCAAATCAACATTTGACATTTTGATGTTATATATGCTATAAGGAGATTGCATTAGCATTACAAGGCATGTTGTGTGTCACATGTCGTTAAAGGGCCTAATTAGGATTGGACGATTAAAGTGGCCATTAGGGCCGTGTGTTATAATGCCCCTGGTGGTGGAACGGGAGGTCTGACAAGACAGGCGTACACATAAGTCTGGACACAAGGTGTCACTGCTGGCACTTGCCTTTGTCTGAACATGTCCAGGTTGTAGTAGCGGCAGGATGTCTTCTGGCCACACCTCTCGCCCCACCGGACGCAGGTGCTGTCGATTGTTCTGCCAAACAGGATCGGTCCAGGGAGGAAGGCTGACAGGTAGACAGACAGGCAGGCAGACAGACAGACAGGCAGGCAGGTAGAGAGACAGACAGTAAGACAGACAGACAGACAGACAGACAGGCAGGTAGAGACAGACAGACAGGCAGGTAGACAGACAGACAGTAAGACGCACAGACAGACAGACAGACAGAGAGATGGTTAACAGACATCAGTAGTACATAATAATATATCAGTGGTAATTTGCCTATATGTCACCTCTGCAACAAGAGTGCTTTGCTCAAAGCCCTGTGGCAGCGGTTGGGAGACTCACCCAGCACTCTGAACAGCATGTACTGCACCCCCACAGCGAAGGACTTGTCTTCAGGCGGTACCGTTCTGAAACACAGTATTAAGTATTAACTAGGATGACATCACTGATGCTGCTATGAAACTCACCATGGAGTATTAACTAGGACGACATCTTGCAGAACATGTGTCCTAAACCGACCAACACCAGATATATGAATACATATGGGGAGTAACGTGTTTCTGAGCATGTGCACAAGGTGTCATTTTGATCTGAACATCCACCCATCCAAGTGATGTAATGATGTAGGATGTCTCCTACGTGTCGGGCCTGGGTGCTGAGCTCTGCTGTGACCACAGGGCTAGCAGAGCCTTTAGCAGGGCTGTTTTGACGAGGCTAATTAATCACAGGGCTAGCAGAGCCTTTAGCAGGGCTGTTTTGACGAGGCTGAGATACTGTTTCCTGACGTGTTCAGATCTGTCTACCTGTCTGTCTGTTCGTCTCTCTGTATGTCACCGTGTGTGTGTGTGTGTGTGTGTGTGTGTGTGCACCTGAGGACCACCATGAAGGAGGGGGTCTGGCAGAAGGCCAGCACCAGGAGGGCCAGCGCTGACAGCACCATGAAGCCCACCAGCAGGTGGGAGCAACCGCTGCCACACGTCCCCGGCAACACGTATCCAGGAAGACCGCCATCCGGCCCACCACCAACACACCCACACCCCGTGTAGTTCTGCAGAGACAGACCATAATACAACAATCAGAAACAGGTATAACTAGTGGTCCCAGTTATAACTAGTGGTCTCAGGTATAACTAGTGGTCCCAGATATAACTAGTAATCTCAGTTATAACTAGTGGTGTCAGGTATAACTAGTGGTCTCAGTTATAACTAGTGGTCCCAGTTATAACTAGTGGTGTCAGGTATAACTAGTGGTCCCAGGTATAACTAGTGGTCTCAGTTATAACTAGTGATCCCAGGTACAACTAGTGGTCCCAGGTATAACTAGTGGTCCCAGTTATAACTAGTGGTCTCAGGTATAACTAGTGGTCCCAGATATAACTAGTGGTCCCAGGTACAACTAGTGGTCCCAGATATAACTAGTGGTCCCAGATATAACTAGTGGTCTCAGTTATAATTGCTCCATTAAGCTACTTTCATTAGAGTGTTTGTTCACTGAACAGTTCACTTTCACAATGAATCCCCTCGAGAATAAACAACAGGGAATCATTTAGGAATGTGAGTGTTTGTGTGAGAGTCTATCTGGTACCAGAGCAGGGGAAACCCTTGTTATTTAATGTGAACCCGGTGTGTGCGTGACATCATGCCCCCACAGAGGTGCCTAAAGCCAGGCTTCTCAACCTCTGCTGAGCCATGAGCTATCTTCAGCATGGTGCTTGGCATAAACCACCAACATCTCACCAGTTCCATTGAAACCTACTCTGTGGCGGTACAGCACTTTCCTTCCCCCACTACTCAGTGGTAGAGGCACAACTGTTTGCCATGTAAACTACTAGTGGGAATTGCATCTCTGTTGCTTTCTTTCTTCTCTAGTGGGCGGGGGTTACTAGGTTTCTGGGAAACGGTCATAAGTATGATTATAGAGTACGATTGGATCAGAGTCAGTCTGCCTCTCTGACTTCATTCCAGCCAGTGAAACTTCATTAGATAAACTGAAAACAGCCCAACAACTCAATCACTTCTTTCTGTGTACAACAATGCTCATAGGCTTTGATATTGCGCTATTTAATATGCTTTTCATTAATTAGTCATATTTTTCAGCTGACATTTTGATCAAACATATGCCGAACGTGATTGCATACCTAGTCAGAATACCGGTGCACTAAATTGGCAGCTGAAATGCCAGTGCACAATTGTCTCATTACGGACTGAGATCACTTTGCCTAGAAATAGTTTTTATGCCCCAGAACCACGCTATTTTGGAAGCTCTCCGCCACACACTTGACCATTAAAAACAAAACCAAAAATATGGCGATAAAACCACACACCGCGCTATTAAACCAACCCAAATCACCACATGGAATATTCTTTAACCGCGACAGCCCTATACTCAAACACTGAAACCCTCATCCACGCCTTTGTCACATCTGGATTACTGCAACTCTGTTGTCTCTGGCATCCCAACCAAACTCATAAATCCCCTCCAACTAGTTCAGAACTCCAGAATCCTCACAAACACAAGGTAAAATCACATAATTTCAGTTCGGATTCAACCTCATTGGCTTCCTGTACAATTCCATATCAAATTCAAGATTCTCCTCCTCACATACAAGGCCCTTCGCAATCTGGCTCCCTCCTACCTCTCTGACCTTCTCCTGCCATATACTCCCTCCCGATCTCTCCGCTCCTCCTCTACAGGGCTTCTGGTCACTCCCCCATTCCTCCTCTCCACCATGGGGGCTCGGGCCTTCAGCTGCTCTGCCCCCAGACTCTGGAACACACTTCCCCTGCACATACCACCACGGTCACCTCCTCAAAATCCACCACTTCAAGGTTGCCTATGACCTTTGACCCTTTGTTCCGCTGTCACTTGACTCCGTTCCAACAATCATGTATTATTTATTTATTTTTATTTATTTTATTTTGTATATATTTCCTAGTTCTTTTTGGTTTGGGTGTGTCTTGTTTCTAGAATGTATATTCTGCCTTGGTCAAATGTTTATTATTATTATTATGAACTACATGTAGCTACAAAAGCATATTAGCATAGCCATTTCATGAAAGCAAATAAGACCTTGTATTGTATGCTAATCTACAAAGATAGCCCACAGCTAGCCCACAGCTAGCCCACAGCTAGCCCACAGCTAGCCCCCAGAACAGGCTGCTAGCCCACAGAACAGGCTGCTAGCACACAGAACAGGCTGTTGCACACAGAACAGGCAGCTAGCCCACAGAGCTAGCGGGCCGCAAGGAGACATTTGACTTCGTCTTTAAGTCCCCAGCTGGAGTTCAATGACCAGCAAGCTCATGTAGGGGTGATGGACAGGTGTCCAACTTATTATGGGGTGTTTTACAAAGTGGGCGGGGCTTACCGTGACTTTGCTGTGGTTGTTCGTCTCCATGGCGACACAGCCGGCATGACATGGGGAGAGGAACTCCCGCCCGTCTGAACTACAGACGGGGTTGAAGACCTCAGGACCACAGCTACAGTTTGACTGGCACACAGGAGCACTGCACACACACACACTATATATGATACACACACACACTATATATGACACACACACACACACACACACGCATGCACACACATACCCAGTACATGTACTGGGTCGTAACTGGGAGCAGACTGGACACGTAACATGTACTGGGTCGTAACTGGGAGCAGACTGGACACGTAACATGTACTGGGTCGTAACTGGGACCAGATTGGACACGTAACATGTACTGGGTCGTAACTGGGACCAGATTGGACACGTAACATGTACTGGGTCGTAACTGGGATTAGGGTCTGGATGAGGACCTGTCTGGGAACACCCCGTTGACGGGCTGCGTGGGGCAGCCAATGAGGAGCAGGGGGGCGATGCCCAGCATGCCCAGCAGAACGGAGGCGGAGCAGAGCCGGGCCGCGCCCCTCTCAGACAGGCTCAGGCGCCTCATCAGGGCCCCGCCCAGGACCACGCCCACCACCGCCGCGGGGATGTTGACCCCTCCTGCACACACACACACACACACACCACCCTTGTCACGCCCTCTGTTTCCGTGTTGCATGAACATTATGTCACTGCTGTCATGTTACATCACGTGACATGAGGAACAACCTCGTTGACCTTTTAAAGGTCAAACATTCATTTGATTACCTTAACCCTTTATTGTCCCCATGAGGCAATTGGCTTCTGGTATTGTATTTTTGTAAAGCTTATTATTTGTATTTGAGTGGAAACAAGTGGGAGAGAAATATCTGGAAGGATTGGGAAATGAACCCGGTCTCCCAAGATGCTAAGGCCCATATCCCCCAGAGCTATTATTATATCATTATATAATTATCGGTCAATGTTATTATTAGTAGCACTAGTACTACAACTAGTAATATACTAGCAGCAGTTTAAGTTGTTGTTGTCCTTGTCGAAGGTAGTTTGAGCAGCGGTATCTCTACTGTAAGTTAATCATTACTGTACTGATATCTGAGGTCCACAGTCCAGTTGGTGTCCAAGATAAAAGAGAGACCTTTTCCTGTGCCAACATGACAGTTTCACTTCTACCGAACAGTTAGTTGTTTCTGTTGGCTGGCGTTCTCTGTCCCTGTAGTAGTGTTACAGTGCTTGTGCTGACTTGTTTAAGATGATCATGCTGGCCTTATATGCTGCCAGATCAGTTAGTCTGCTTCACCACCTGCCTGCCTGCCTGCTGGTAGAGCCTCAGCACAAGCTAAACATGCTTATTGACGCTCGCACGACACTGGCGTTCAACAGCTGTGCTGGCAGATGTCTTCACCTGATGGCAGCAACTTGAGTTGCTGCTACCAAAACAAACATGTTGTGGGGGGAGCCAGTTTTCATGTTAATTTAGCATCTAAAATAAATGAAATAAAAATGCATTATAGGTGAAGTAAGTGATGCTGTACACAGGACATGCGCTGACCTATCACCATGGTGACAAGATGTGGTCTCACATATCACCATGGTGACAAAGGATGTGGTCTCATCTGTAAAAACATGCTCTCGCCTTTTTGTAAGTGCAAGAAGTGCTTACTTCATTTATTTGATATTTATTCAGGTTTTTACATTCGGTTGTCAGTCAGATTCTACTACCACCTTGGTTTTTTCTACACCTTACAGGTGCATCTAATTATAGGCAGACAAACTTCGCAACAGCGCCCCCTGCACTCCTCACAGAGCGCGCCTCTTGAGCGTCTGTGTGTGGTGCGGTGGTTTCGATCCCAGTGATCGCAACACGTCTATTACCATGGTGACAAAGGGCGTGGTCTCACCTATCATCATGGTGGCGAAGGCCATGGTCTGGTTGAACTGGCGTTCGATGAACTTGGCGGCGAAGGTGGCGAGACCGGAGATCACGACTGCTATGAACACCTGGGCCAGGACCACCATGAGGTAGACCGGGTTCTGCAGGGTCCTGAGAGCAATACGAGGAAAACCTGGAGAGAGAGAGATAGAGGCCAGAGAGGGAGAGAGAGAGAGAGGAGAGAGAGAGAGAGAGAGGCTCTCAGCTCAATTGTCACTGAGACCATGGCCTGGAAACCTGTTTACTTTAGTGTTCGCTCGGCCTTTGGTTGGTGGACCAATCAGCGACCAGTGGGCGTGGCTAGGTGCGATGAAAAGTGGTCGTAGAGCTACAGTAAATGAAGCTATACAAACAGTTGCAGCAATGTCTATTAATTAAAAACCTCCAATAGTTAGCCCAAAATTTGCCCACGGTTTATTCTATCACTGTAACCAATCGCCAACGGAGCATGCCCAGACCCTGTTCACCAGGTGCCTTGTGGGCCCAGATTCTGTTCACCAGGTGCATTGTGGGTGATTAAGGGCTATAAAAATATACTGTACTGCAATGAAACATAATGCAGTCTTCTCTCCAACATTCTGCACTCGATGTCTCAAATCCTTAGATTAGATTTAAGGTATTGAGCATCCACCATAGTTTGTTTCAGAAACAAAACCTCCCAGTGTTAGTACTACTAGAACAACTACTGGATGGTTGGCTGGTTAGTTGTTTGGTGGTTTGGCTGGTTGA
Source organism: Amblyopsis rosae (assembly GCA_025399935.1). NCBI lineage: Eukaryota > Metazoa > Chordata > Actinopteri > Percopsiformes > Amblyopsidae > Amblyopsis > Amblyopsis rosae. The sequence continues at coordinate 185 of JAODTR010007562.1, read as the reverse complement.
ACTACCACCTCATCTACCACCTCATCTACCACCTCAACTACCACCTCAACTACCACCTCAACTACCACCTCATCTACCACCTCAACTACCACCTCATCTACCACCTCAACTACCACCTCAACTACCACCTCATCTACCACCTCAACTACCACCTCATCTACCACCTCATCTACCACCTCAACTAC
>JAODTR010007561.1:0-10216 GCA_025399935.1 Amblyopsis rosae | reverse complement strand
AGAGAGAGAGAGAGAGAGAGAGAGAGAGAGAGAGAGAGAGAGAGAGAGAGAGAGAGAGAGAGAGAGAGAGGAGGTGGATGACGTGAAACAGTCCCTTAACCAAACCAATATCTGGCCCTGTATATGGCTGGCTGCTCAGAGGGCCTTCCTGACCCAGGCCGTCCATTACACGTTCCCTCCCCCAGCCAATTAGAAACAGGTCTGTAGCCACGCCCCACGCTGGGATCAGTTCAGTGTGAAGTGACGCACGCCTTATGACCACACACACGCACTCTCAAACATTCAGAGTCTACTGCACAGGGGTTAATAAGCACAAACACACACACGTTCAAAGTCTACTGCAAAGGTGTAAAGGCTGGAACATATTCCCCGTGTTGGGTGGCGCACTGCCTCTTGCCTACGGCGCGCGCAAAGCATGCACGCTTCAAGCAATACATACCACACACCAGCTGAGCGCCGTAGCGACATTCTCCACGACAAAAGGCTGTGCATAAAGCAATCAGTAGGAATGGCACACTTGTATTGAGGACGTTGTGTAAACTCTCTTTGTTTAGAGCCTACAACGCAAATGTAGAACTTCTCAAGGAAGACTGGATGCTTGTTCGGCATTGCTTTCATGGAGAAAGATCCAGCACATATAGGGCCTACTGTCGGTATACGCCCGCTAAATAAAATCCCTGATGCATACCTAATATAGGTCTAGAGATTTTATTTAAATAGCCTAAAGCAAAATCTTTGCCGTTTGCCAACAAAAAATTACTAAATCAAAGCAAGTTATTTTGTATTTGTAGTTGAATCAGTTTAGATATTAAAGTAGGACAATGCTTAAACCATTTAAATAAAGACATTCTAAAAAGAAATGCAAATGAGTAACTTGTTATTTTGGAACAAGATGTTTCCGAACTCCGACCATCCAATCATCATATTGTTACGGAGCGGGAAAGACCCTAACGCACGACAGGGGAGATTCCAGGGGTTTCTTCAAACAGAAACACGGAACAGACAGAACAACCGAATGGAAGTCAATGAACCGATTAACACGAGAAAACACACAAAGGAGAAACACAGGAGAACGAGGCACTGGATATGCCCCATCATTGGACAGGGCATATTAATGAACAGGTGGAAGCAATACACAATCAGCACCTGGGCAGTGACACAAGGTAAAAAAAATAATAAAACAGGCCACGTAACCATGACATACAATATATTAAATCTGCTTCAGCGAATAGGCGATGCCTTTTATTAAAATCTTACCAGCCTCTAAAGAGAAGTGGATGTAAAGACGTAAAGTGACGTTTCACATTCTTATTCTGTTATAATTATGCTTAATTCAATTCATGCATGCCAGCCACATATTCACACATGTGGTTGGCAATCGTTGCGCTGTCCTGAATATCCTGATCCATTAGCTTTTCGGCTGTCCTGTAGGACACCTGAATTGACCTCTCCCAAGCCCCGCCCCTTTATGCATGTCCTCCAATAACAGTTGAGCATTGTTTGAATATGCCGGAACATCTCGTCAACTGTCTGTTTTCCTGTAATAGTTTTCTATGGCGTTTAGTCCTACCTAGTAACAGTAACTAGGTAGGACAAGTGAAAGGGGCGGGGCTTGGGAAAGGTCAATTATATTACATGACGACCAAACGCGCAGGAAGTCCCGAGCGTGCGAGTAAAAAATAAATAAATTAAAATAAACCAGTGGTATGCGCCACGGCTCAAGACAGGCGCGTGGGGCCAACGCGCCTGTCTGCGGCCAGGAAGTTGACGTCATTTTTGGTGACGTAAACTGACGGCTGCGGCTCCATCAAGTATACACCAGGCTTAAGTACTGTAAGCACACTAGGGGGTGAACGATATATCGACTCAGTATAGTTATCGCAATATCACTTAGCGCAATATCATATCGAAAATGTTGCAGGAAGTGCAATATTCAGTTTATTTTGTGGAGATGCGTCCATTAGCTGTTTGGCTTACTTGAGTTTGATTTAGACAGAACAGTAAGATGTGTGGATGAGGAAGCTAACGACATAATAGAGATGGAAGAGGAAACATTAGTGGCCAAAAATAATGCCTCCTCAGTAGCTTGGAATCACTGTTGTTGTACAAGTCCAATTTGACTCACAGTTGAAAATGTGTTGTTTTGATATGTTGTGAATATATTTTGATACATTTTCCCATAACCTGTGTTTTCACTTACAGTATGTTTGAAAATATCAAAATTATTATTAAAATTTTCATTATCAATATCACATTTTATCAATATTGTGCCCCCCTAAAGCAGACACAGACACACACACACACACACACACGTGCGCACAGACAGTCAGCATCTTCTGCATGTCATGTCATGTAAGTAAGCACACGTGCACACAAATACTGCATATTGACTTTTCAATATACAGTGTGTGTGTGTGTGTGCGTGTGTGTGCGCTGCAAGTGTTTCTGTACATATTTACAGAATTTTCCTCAGTGACTTTTGAACCCTGCAGTCCTGGCCAATGAGCCGGTGGAATGGAAGCAGGACAATTGAGCAGTGTTTCCCCAACTTCTGCAATACCAACCGAAACCCTCCAGCTACTGAATGTGTTGTCGGTGGAGCATTGTGCTGGTGTGTGACATTTATCCATGAAAAGCAGACCATAATTACGCACTACCTGACATACACGGTGTGGAGTTCAACTTCCCTTTTTTAAGGTTGTAGTGCATAATACCGGCCATAAGGGGCAGGACTGAGCAATGTAGTTTAGACACAACTTGTGCCACAATTCAACATTGCATCTTAAAAGGTATAGTCAGCTATTGCAAGCTTAATGTAAACTAATACACCTTGTGAAATTCAACAAATATCTCCTCGCATTTCGCTAGCTTACCGTTCTCTGTGCGTGTTGAAAAAATAATGTGGTACTTCTACACAGCCCTGGCTCCATAAATAGTAACATAGTGGCGAATACCGCACGTATAAACAAGGCGTAGCACTATGTTTTGCTTTACAATGCATTTCGCCGTGTGATGCGGAGGACCACAGAGCGATGCAGTTTTGATTTGCGCTCGAAGTTAGCAAGAATGACTTTAATATCTGTAATGTGCAGGTACAGTACAGTTCTAAGATGGCGTATACTGTAGTTTTCAATTCTTTGAAGTTTCTAATATTTTGATGCCAAACTAAAAAGGAGATTATTGTGTTGTGTGAGCATGTGTTTGGACACAAATAATGTGCCAGACTGTGAGTGTGCAGTATCTCCTTACCAGGATATTACCAGGATAACGGTAAAACAGGAAATATGTTCACGGCGAGATTTGTTTTCACAACATCGCAGTCAATAGACTGAGCTGCAACACTTAAAGGTCGGTATCAGAAGGCGGTTGAAGGAACACACACACACACACAGTCATGCCTGCATATTAAATAATTTGCCACATTAATGTGTTTAGATGTGTGTGTTGATTCTTTGTCATGCATGACTTGCGCGCACACACACACACACACACACACACACACACACACACACACACACACACACACAGAGATAGAGAGACTCTTCAATGTCCACAACACACACACTGTTGGTGATGGTGCCGGGGCTGAGAGCTGTGGAATGTCAGGTGTGTGTGTGTGTGTGTGTGTGTGTGTGTGTGTGTTTTAGCCAGTGTTTACGGTCCTTCCCAGGTCAGCCCCACAAACCACAACATTACCTCTCAATGACCTCCCACACCCATCCTCACTTCATTAAGGTTGAGAGGGTTACACCCTATAAACGCACAAAAACACACACACAACCAGCGCTCAAATGCCTCTCCAGCAGTAGTAGTTAGATCACATACAGTATGATGCAAACAACCCCCCCCCCCATGTGCGTGCGTCAGACTTGCGGGAGACTTCTGGAGCTTCCGGGACACTTGGGATGTCTGGCATTATGACTTATGTGTTTTTTTTATGCTACCGCTGTAATGATGCACTAACACTGATTTTGAAAGTGCTCAATCCATAAAAGTGAGTGAGAGAGTGAGAGAGCGAGCGAGCGAGCGTGGGCGCGCTTGTGCGCATGCCTGTGTTGTGTCACTCATATGCAATCAAATTTTTAGTACCAGTACGCTACATATAGCCACTTGCATTAAAATTGCCACACACACACGCACACACCGAGTTATAGATACTCACACGCATTTACACATGGATTCACATCCACAAACACAGTGAGCAGATTACCATACTCTTATATTACTGGTGTACAGACGAACACCCGTGTCCCACATGCCTGCCAATCCACTGTAATCCCTCCAACAGTTTGCATTTCAAACAAAGGGCTGAACCGCCACGAGATGCAAGGGAGCATTCTGCTCTCGCCTCCGTTTTTGTTTTTTTTGTTCGTTTTGCTTTTTTTTTTTTTACTGCCGTTCCTGTTATTGTTGCCAGCTGTAAGCCGCCTGCCTCACGTACTGTACCAACCACTTGTTTACTGAATGCATAATACATCTGAATGATAAATGACACACAAAGACCTGTTGTAAGGTTGTCATCCTGTGGTAAGTTAAAGGTGTAATGCGTTAATTAACCAGAGGGGGCAGAGCAGCGCCACATCGCTCACTGTGTGCTCTCCTTGGTTCCTGCACCAGTCAGAGCTCATAGAGGGCGGACGCGATTTAACATTCCGGCTAAAGTGACATCCAAGCCCTACAGCGTTCCATACCAAATGTCCCCACAAGTACAGTACTTGTCTTGCACATCTATGAGAATGCTATTCTAAGTTGAGCATAATTGGAGCATGTTATCTGTGTGTGTGTCTGCGTACAATATAAATTACCCTTGTGTCTCTTTATTTTGCCATGAGTGCGTGTTTGGCGAGGTTTTTCTGGCCATGGTCAGGTGACCACTGCTCCTAAACACAGTCCAGCCAGCCTGCCAATCACGGCCTGTCACCATGGCGACGGCCAGGTGGGCTGATAACGGTGATGACAGAAGACAGGGGCCTTTACAGGAGGTGCAGAGATAAGCTAATTGAAACTGGATATTACAGTCATCTGAAGGGGGGGGGGGGGGGGGAGAGAGTGGGGGGAAGAGAGAGGGGGGGGGAGATGGAGAGAGAGAGAGAGGGGGGGTTTGACAGGGTAAATATGGTGTCAGTCACTTCTCTCCTTCCGTAAGTAGGAATAGACTCAAGGCCGAATAAATCTGGGGGGTACGGGCGGTGGCTAGTGTTGCTGTGGTAACCTGGGTGACCCCTTTGGTACCAGGCAATATTTCCCACTTGTACGCACACACACACACACACACACACAGAAAGCGACAATGCTCACAATGGAACTCACAACTGCAGCGAGTCACAGGAGGTGTGCGTGCATGTGTGTGTGTGCGTGCGCATTCCCGTCTTTCATCACCACGCCGAGGTAACCCCTGCACTCGTCCTTTCTCACACAGCCTCGCTGGCAGACACCGACTGTCACTACGGCCATTACCGGCGGCCATTACCGGCGGCCATTACGGCTCCAAAGGGCTCCTTGTTCTCCCAGTCGCACGGCCGCCGGGGCTGCGGCCCCGCGGGCCGCTAGCTGCTGACCCATGCCTGCGCTGGCTCCGAGACGGGCTGGGGCGGGCCTCCATTAGCCTAATTGCCGCCATGGAAGCAGCGTAGACCGAGGCTAGCATTAGGGCCAATTAGGGCTGCCCCCGGGATGGGCCCGTGCACCAAGGGTAGTTACTGAGACGCACGCACGCACGCACACGCACACACACACACACACACACACACACGTGAATGAACACACACGTAGGAACACACACACACACACACACACACACACACACGCCCATACAGACACAGGTGGATAAGTGTCCTATGCTAAATAGCTTGAAGGTAACTAGTCGAGCAGGCATGCAAGTAATCAGGCAGGTAAGCAGGCAGACAGACAGACAGACAGACAGACAGACAGGCAGGGAGACAGACAGGCAGGCAGGCAGGGACTGTAGAAGAGAAAAGAGGATACTAGACAGCATTAGAGAACAGCTAATGAAGGAGAGAGAGAAAGAGAGAGAGAGAGAGACTAGAAAGAGAGTGAGAGAGAGGGGGAGAGAGAGAGACTAGAAAGAGAGTGAGACAGATAGGGGGAGAGAGAGGGAGAGAGAGAGGCTTGTGTGTGTGTGTCCATTCATGCATGTGGTTGTGGCTGCCAGTCAGGGGAGCCACCAGTAATTTGTGTCTGTCACAGAGAGATAATAAGGCCTGTGTCTTCCTGCCTAATAAAAAGGTGGAGGGATTCTCCTCTTTAAAAAGGACCCATCCCTCCGTGTCCTTTGTTGGCTCGGGGGCCCTGCAGGTATACCGGGGAGAGTGTGTGTGTGTGTGTGTGTGTGTGTGTGGGGGGGGGGGGGGGGGTTATATTTATGGACAGAGGGACGAGCGGAACATGTCCATCACATCATTAGCTGCGGCGAATACCTATCATTAGCAAAACGCTTGCCCGGGTTGACTTTTGTTCCACTCATTCATTTCCCGCTGCGCTAGGGCACAGAGTTAGCGCACGGAGCTAGCGCACACAGCTAGGGCACACAGCTAGCGCACAGAGCTAGCGCAGGGAGCTAGCGCACACAGCTAGGGCACACAGCTAGCGCACACAGCTAGCGCACGGAGCTAGCGCACGGAGCACCATGTTATTAAAGGGAGCATAATAACCACTGTGTGATTAGAGGCCATTTAAACAACATCCATCAATAAAGCTATTTATTGTGCCAGTAAGGAAGTTGGTTGTGCCAACCCAGTAAGCTTTTCAGACAATGTCAGCTACACACTTGACCAAACAAAAGAAATCAAAAGAATAACACAATATGGCATTTATTTAGCGGCGTGGAAAACAACTACAGTAAGACAAATGCAATCGTAGCTAGTCTAGGTATGATGTAGCATATACTGCAGATACTTATTGAAAATCTAATCACATCAGTTCACAATCAAACTCAAATCATCACACCCCTAGAACAGTTTTCCTCGATTGCTTAGACAATTCCTGGAACAACTCACCATTTCTCAAATCCTCACACACATAAATCCCCCTGAAGCAGATCTGGTGACACTCCTGACTCCATTCTCAGTGTCACATTTCAGATTTTTCCTTCCCTTAATGATGTATTTACCGTATTACAGTACTGTTACCAATTTCTCTCACTAGGATCTTTCTTCCTTTCTAAACATTTTGATAGCAGTGTTTTTAATTAACCCCTTCAGTGTGTAACAGTCACGTAGTTTCGGTTCGAGACAAAACACCTATATGGAATGTAATATGAACCCATTCCAACTGTAACAAAAACACAACATACATGTGTGCATACCAGCTACTGCTAAAGCCCGACACTCAAACAACAACAACAGTACGTTGTTTTCAATAAAGCCATCGCGTTTGTTTAGGTAGACACCTGCAAACTCATTCTTTCATGATGCTAGAACAGCGCAGACACAGTTGCCACGCCAGTATTGATGGATCCAGAATGTGATTAATTGTGAATCTGTCTAGAGTAACACAAGGCACAGCCGCAGCGGTCGTACATAAGCTAACACAAAACTGTGCTGTCAACACGCAGATATGATCTTTCACAGGGGATGAACTTTCTCTGTTTGAGGCTTAACTGATAAACCCCACACACACACCTATGCAGACACATTTCTGCGCCGGTATGCGTGTTATGAGCAGGTGAACAAGCCACCTGTCTCTCAAAGTTTACACTGTCTGTAAGCATGGCTAGTCAGTCAGTCAGTCAATCTGTCAATCTGTTGTGTCGTGTTATCAAAAGGATTTGGTGCATCCAGTATCCGCTGTGTACACCCTCTTAAGCTTCCAACTGACAGAGGATAGCTCTACAGAACCTAATGAGTATGACGTACACAAGCACTAAACAACACTGCAACATTTAAGGAATCAAATACTAGTAAGGGTTCACATATGCACAGTTAAGTGTGTGCTTACGCTTGTGAGTGAGAGAGAGAGAGAGAGAGAGAGAGAGAGAGAGAGAGAGAGAGAGAGAGAGAGAGAGAGAGTGTCGGGTTTGGGTAAGGTTATTGGAAGATATTGCGAGTTTCCGGTCAAAAAGTGACAAAGCAGCGTTCCGACTAAGTTATAAATATCTACCACAAAAGCATTACGTGCAATAGGCTTTATGAAATGCATGCAATAGGGCAGGCTGTGATTCATTTGCTAGTCCACCTTCCACCTTTTCTCTTCCGCTCGCTCGCTCCCTCAAACACAAACACACACACACACACTCACCAGAAGGTGCAGGTTCTCTCATGCCCTGTCTGTCAATCTGCATTACAGAACTACAAAGTACAGATAGGCTACCAACATCTATCACACGTCGCTCTGCACTCGATAGAACAAGTATATGCATATATAAACATGTATATTTAGCATCCTAGACGCTATTAGGCTAAGGTAGGCTACAATAGGCTATGCAATGAATGTATAATGCTAACGTAATAATATCAAAACAGAGCAAACGATGCAATATTGCAATGCCGCTCAATTCTAAACCTGGTCATCTAAACCAGTGTGTGTCTGGAAACGTGCATTCAATTAGACAGTTATAACAGTCAATTATAACAGTTCTCTCAAACTCAGGCTAAAGTTGCGGTTTGCAGGTCGGGTCGGGTCGCGTCAGGCTGGGTGGTTGATCAAGGCATATTTTACTGGGTCGGACCAGGCGGACTGGCTCATGGTGGGTTGGGGGTATTAAAAGGACCCTGATCTGCCTGCACTATGATTCAGTAAATGGTAAATACACTGCATTTACAAAGCACTTTTCCAACTGTGAGATTATAAATTATTATCACCATATGCACTTTTGTTCTTATGTGTTATGCTTTTCATATTTGTTATTTTGTTGTCATTATACGAGATATGTGTGTCGGCCATTACTAAGGTTTATTGTAATACTTGATAATGACCTCCTGTCCAGAGAGGGCGATGTAGAACAGAAATTTTGATTTATATAAGACACAATATGTTATATGTTAGAAGAAGAGTGAAGAATAAGCCTCTTCCCTACCGGAAGAGTAAACTACGCCTGGAGAAGCACTCAGGGAAGGGAACCAATGGGAGTTTATTATTGCACTGATATATACAGGGAAAGGGGGAGGAGCTTCGGGACTGAATTCAATTTACGCGGGAGCATTAGCGACTGTGTGTGTGCTTTTAGTCCACAGCTGTGGCAAATTGTAATTCTGGATTCATCATTGCTTATGTTAATACATTATCTATATCTATAAATCGTCAGAGTCAAGAGCAACGCCCGCCGGCAGCGTCTGACGCGCGTCGATGCCAAGGTTTAGAACGCGGTTCAATTTCTTGGGCGTCAAGCCATAAACATGCACTGAACATCAGTCTGAGCTACCCCGTCAATTTTTACTTCACCTTTCCAACGTCGCATTCCTTGACGCACCGGCGAAGGCCGCCACCCCCTGGTGGCAGCCTTCAGCGGCCTTTTTACTACTGGCTTAATTTGAATACGACAACCTTCTGGCCACTGTAAGAGCTGGGCAATATTGCCTATTGAGTATCAATGTGTAGAGGAGCATGGCCCTCTCCTTGCCTTATCTACAGCGAGGTGGGCTGTGTTGAGGGGCAGGTTGACAGGCAGCAGCGGCTAAGTGACAGAGGCGCTGTGGACACCCAGAGAGAGATGGGGAGAGGGAGAGGGGGAGGGAGAGAGGGAGAGAAGAAGGGAACTATGATGGCGGGCGAGGAGAAAAATCCTTATTTCCACCAAGCCCAACAGCAAGTGTGTGTGTGTGTGCGTGTGCTTGCGTGTGGGGAAACTGTAATGAATATCAATAGCCAGGACGCATGACCGTTCTCCAGCCCTTTGGGCTTCTGCTACAAACACCCCGTGCTGCATCATTGTCTCCACAACTGCCCCCACACCCCTCTCCCCCCCCCCCCCCCCACAGCGTAGCGACTGTGGGGACACTATGTATGAAGACGCCACAGGCTTAATATATGCTAATTCTATGTAAACACGGCTGATCTGAGAGAGGGAGGAACGGATCTACGGGCTTGTTCGACTAACTTATGCGCGCGCGCGCGCGCACGCACGCACGCACGCACGCACGCACACACACACGCACACACACACACACACATAGCACCAGCCCTGACAGTAGCCTGTATGTATCAGGAAATGAATATGATACGGCAAACAGGAAGTGTGGGGAGCGGGGGGGGGGGGGGG
>JAODTR010007560.1:0-10217 GCA_025399935.1 Amblyopsis rosae | reverse complement strand
GTGTGTGTGTGTGTGTGTGTGTGTGTGAAATGTTAGAGTAGATCTGGCTGCATATAGTTTACCTTACAACCTGTGTGTGTGTATATATGATTTTGTGCGTGTGTGTGTGCGTGTGTATAAATGTGTGTGTGTGTGTGTGTGTATATATATGATTGTGTGTGGTGTGTGTGTGCGTGTGTGCGTGTGTGTATATATGATTGTGTGTGGTGTGTGTGTGTGTGTGTGTGCGTGTCTGTGTGTGTGTATATATGGTTGTGTGTGTGTGTGTTTGTCCAAAAGCTTCTGGATTTTTCTTCTTCTGGTTAATAATGTATTTAGTTCATCGTCACATGGTCTGATGGGTAGATGGCTTGGTGGGGGGGGGGTCTTCTTCCATCATTATTTCTCTCCTGCCGTCTTCTCATTCCTCCACCTGACGCACCACAGGGAGGGAATGGGAGGGGGCGGGGCCACAGAGGTGTGTGTGTGTGTGTGTGCACACAGCAGCCTACTCAAACAGCATTATTAACTGATCTGGGGGTACTGGTTCCCTTCCCCCCCACACACACTGTAACACACATGTGCACACACACACACAAACACACACACACATACGTGCTGTGCCTAAAATATTCAGGAGACATGAAATAATGATGGACGCTGATGGAAATGAAACCTGCTCATTACTACTAGCAGCCTCTTTTTATTCTTTGTCAGGGAGATTAATGGAGACACACACACACACACACACAGAAAGACAGACAGACAGACAGACAGACAAGAAATAGAGAGGAGTGGTGCATATACACACATGCAGTGTGCACTGTATATATACAGTATATACTGTGTACTGTGTATATACAAACATATACAGTTTACATATACAGTATATATGGACTGCTTTTTTTAAATATATATATATTCGGTGTACTGTATATATATACACACACACATACAGTGTGTATATACAGTATATACTGTGTACAGTATTGTGTATACAGTATATACTGTGTACTGTATTGTATATATACAGTATATACTGTGTACTGTATTGTGTATATAGTATATACTGTGTACTGTATTGTATATATACAGTATATACTGTGTACTTTATTGTGTATACAGTATATACTGTGTACTATATTCTATACATACAGTATATACTGTGCACTGTATTGTGTATACAGTATATACTGTGTACTGTATTGTATATATACAGTATATACTGTGTACTGTATTGTGTATACAGTATATACTGTGTACTATATTGTATACATACAGTATATACTGTGCACTGTATTGTGTATATAGTATGTACTGTGTACTGTATTGTATATATACAGTATATACTGTGTACTATATTGTGTATACAGTATATACTGTGCACTGTATTGTGTATACAGTATATACTGTGTACTGTATTGTGTATATAGTATGTACTGTGTACTGTATTGTATATATACAGTATATACTGTGTACTGTATTGTGTATATATACAGTACATACTGTGTACTGTATATATACACACTGTGTTCTCTGTAAGTAGGCCAGTGGTCCCGTTCCTTTGCAGTAACTCTGCTTCCACGTGAACTCAAGCCGCTGCGACGGGCCCGGTGGAAACAGCGTTTCTATGGCGAGGAGCAGCCCGGGCTGCCGCCTCATAGCATCCACATCCAACTTTTGTTGTTCACTTAATTAAATCAGCTAATTAAATCAGGGTTTTTGGAGGCCAGAGTGGTTTCTGAATGGCGGGCAAGTGCACTGTGGCAAAACAGTGGGGAACAAGGATTGATGGAAATAAAGGTGCCGTTGGTGTGTGTGTGTGTGGCGGGGGGTTGTATTGGAGGTGAGAGAGAATATGAGGGCTTGTTGAAAGCTGGAAGGCATTGAGCGATCAGGGCACGATAAGAGTGTGTGAGTGCATCTGCATGTGTTTGTGACTTTTCGTACAGAGGTGTGTTCTAACGCACACACTTCAGTTATCCACCTATGCATGTTTCTATGTGTGTACGACATGGCATTGCTAATGACCAAGTGTGTGTGTGTGTGCGTTAAAGGTCTCCAACAGAAACAACCTCACTTTTCCCCAGCAGCATATGGTAACCATATTTTCCACTGATGTCAGCGTTTGGACCGCCTAATGAAAGTGGTTACATTGAAAACCTTTCCATGCGACACCGCTAACACTACGTTAGCTTGTGCTGACTCCGATAACACTGGCTGTTTTAGCATTTTATGGTTTTTGTTTAAGAAACTATGTGCCAGCAGCAATGCTGAGGTTGGCTCCTTTCATATTGTATTAATTGTTCAGTTTAGTTGAATTGAGAATAATTAGGAGTGATAAACCTAGATTTGTAATTCACTTTCACCAAGGTGCAAAGGCTTTACAAAAATGAAAGCAAAGTAAATGTGTAAAATATATAAACCTGTCACGAATAAAATACAAATACTGTGGAATAAGTGAAGGCAAATTATATTAAATCATGTGTGTTTAAACAGTGATGCTTTTTTTTTTTGTCAAAATCAGAGATATTGAACCTTTAGTCTACTTTGATAGATTGTTCTAAAATATATAATGTTGCATACGAAATAGGTTGTAACTTTAAATAGGAAATATGTTGTTGCCTGCTACAGTAATAGGAAATAGGTTATGTTAGTTTGAAATAGGGTCTGTTAATTAACGGTCTGTTAATAGTACATAGGTTATTACTGTCTATTAATGAAGTAATAGTTTAGCAGTGTTAGTAGTTTGTTCGGCTGGGCTCTCGGCTGGCTGGTTTGGTGACATGATTATTCAAGACATTTGGATATTGCCAAAGGTCTAAGTTCAAGTAACTTGACACACACACACTCACTATTACTAGTAATCATGCCAGTCACAGTCTTTGAGCTCAACATGAGGCTTTGCTGCTGTGTTGTAGCCCTGCATGAAGTGTGTGTGCGTGTGCATGTGTGTGTTGTGCGCATGTGTGTGTGTCTGTCGTCGATCCTCTCTCCTAACTGAGGCGTAGATGTAGGGATCCCCGCTACTTGCCAGATTGGTGCTTTATTTCTCTGTGTGTGCCACCCTATAATCCGTCCCCCTGCGTCTCGCTGTAATCCTTCACCCGCTGAGACGGGCTGACAGGTAGAGGTTCCACACACTGGCGTCCTTGACCTGCGCTGTACTGTGGCTTTGACTGGAGTGGACTAGATCACACCTGATCATGTGTGTGTGTGTGCGTGTGCGTGTGCGTGTGCGTGTGTGTGTGTGTGCGTGGCAGCTTGTTTTTCAAACAACTTCCTGCAGCTTGTAAGCTGGTACAGGAAATGGAACGGAGAATACAGGTGAAGACAGAACGTGGTAGCGTACGTCTTGTCTCGTTCTGTTGTCACAGAGACGGTAACTAATGTAGACCTGTTATAGTGCCCTTGAGCAACACACAGCAAATCTAGCAAGATATGAGTTATCTGAACAGGTCATTGTGTGTGTGTGTGTGTGTGTGTGTGTGTGTGTGTGTGTGTGTGCACAGATGATAAGTCCAGAGAGTAGCCTACCTCCAATCACAGGTGGGCCTCTAGTGAGTGACAGAGCCATCAGAAGTGAATAATGACATGATGGATGTCAGAGAGCAGGTCAGAAGATAGAGGTCCATGTTGGAGACGTTTAAAGGCATGCTGCTGAAGGTAGCAAGGCATGCAGTGATGCAGGTAGGTCCATCAATCTGTGGCGAGTGACTGTGTCTCTGGTGTGTCACACTTCTACTCTTGCCACATTGTGGGAGAGGTGAGACAGTAGTGTGTGTGTGTGTGTGTGTTTCCAACTGGAGGCGAGTGTGAAATTAGAGTGATAAGGTAGTTAACATTAAATTATCCCCACCTGGCCTGACAAGTCCCCCCCCCCCCCACGTACACACGCATGTGTGCGTGTATCTGCATGTGTGTTCTTGCTTGCTTGTGTGCGTGCGTGTGTGTGTGCATGCGTGCGTGTGTGTGTTCTTGCTTGCTTGTGTGTGTGCGTGCGTGCATACTGAGTCACATAAGGCTATCGTTGAAAACCGAAGGTGGAGAAAAGGAACTGAATGTAATACAGTGAGATAAACAAGTATCTAACGTGGGCTGGTGTTGTCAATATGCTCTCTGCTGTCCTGTGTCTAATAAAGCTAGAACGGCTGGCAGATAATTAACTGGAATGTTCCACCGTGTCTCCTGACATAACTCTTTGTCTTCCAGTGTTGTCCGTGACATTTCACGTCTCCGTGGCGACGAGATAAGGAAACGGTCTCCGTGTTTAATTCAAATGCAGAGGGTTCTTTTTATTTATTTTCTCAGCACAGACATTCATGTAGGGGCGTGTGCGCTGTGCACATCACAGTTGGGGAATGTTTTGGATGGCAGCCAGCCTGACACTGTGGAGCTAACTAGGACATTCTTATCATTAGCCCAGCCAGCCCTTGCTATCTCAGCCCCTCCCTCGCTTCACTCTTCTCTAACCGTGGCATGCTGTTGTTATACGCACGCACTCTCTCACTCGCTCTTTGCCCTGGCCGCTGCCTCATGCACAGCTACTGGCATCGTGACCCCAGCCTCCACACTAATGCAGCGGTCCGGTCGACGCCTTGAACCCTGCGTAATCCGTTGTCATCAGTGGCAGTGGGCTAGCTTCTCCAAACCAGATTATCCTGTGTATATCTCAGGCGCTATGAGGTTTTTCCACCAGTGGGGTCAGAGTCAGTCGCAAGCTAGCTGCAGTATGGATCTGTTATGGAGCTGTGGTCAATAGTGTCCCTGTAGTGTTGTATCTGCGGCCACCTCTCTCTAACCTTTAGCGTCGGCACCCTCCGGCCAGCCAATAGGACTGTTCTCCGACCAGCCGATCTGATCAATCTCATCACCGGACGTTTTTCAACCCCGCCCCGGCCCAGTGCCAATCCCTCTTGGGCACAGAATGGAGTGGCCTGGATTAGAATGCCTCTAACGGGCCTTCCAGTGGAGACGTCCAGTAATGTGGGATGGATTAGCGATGGGGATGAACACAAGGGTTGTGTGTGTGTGTGTGTATTGGGGGAGGTTACAATGAGAGCTTTGTTTATTGGCGCTCAGTATTCATATCGCCTTTATGCCACGCGGCCGGTCGGAAGAACCAGCTGACACAAAGAGCGAGCGGAGGAAGGTGTTGCCACGGTGTTGCTTGGCATCATTTACGCCCCCCCACACACACACACACACACCTCCCCAGCTCGCCTCGTTGCTGACCCCGCGCAATTACCTGCGTCTCTAGCTCCAGACTCTGACAGCCGCGGCTAAATCCAGAGCTGGCCGACACCCACCTTCGCCTTATCAAGAATACAGCGGAATTCACCAGGCAGGAAGCCTGCTCGTAAAAAGGGTTAGGATGGGAGGGGGGATGGGAGCTAAATGCCCCCCGGTTACCTGGGATGACAGTTGTCGAGGGCGACCGTTTGCCAGTTGTAGCGCCGGCTGTCGGGGGAAGCAGGCTGTCAGCGGGCGAGGAATAATTAGACTACGGGTGATTTACGACGCGCCGCGGACAGCGTCTTCCCCGTGCGCGCGCACGTGAGTACAGTGGCCGCTGCTCTCTTCGCAGCGCAGCTGGTCATGCTGGCGTGCACGTGAACACGCACGCACGCTGGTGTGGGGAGCCAGCTGCTGCAGTGGTTAGCGGTACGTGGTGGACATCTCTGTTAAGAGACCCCCCCCACACACACAAACACACACACAGCCACACACACACAGAATGTCCTGGAGGAGGATGGTGAGGCCGTGGGGAAGTAAAGGATGAACGATGAAGAGGGAACAAGTGATACAACAACACTGGGACCCCCTCCCCCCCGATTGTGAATGCTGGGGGTCTCTGGCTAGTCTCAGGGACCCCCCCACACCACCCTCTCTGTAGTCTCTGGCAGACATCCTGGAAGGAAGGGGGGTGGCGAGTGTGTTACTCCAACCCTGGGGGAACGCTGGCGGAATGTTGTCGGAATGCCGGGGCTTTATTTTCGAGGAGGCACGGTAAACCGACGCAGATGTGCCCCCACGGGTCTGATGATTGGGAGCGCACCGTGCGGTTACTGCTCACACACACACACACACACACAGACAAGGACATTTCAGGGGAACATTGCCTAATGCAGGGGCTCTCAAACGTTTCAGCTCGCAACCCCTCAAAATAACAGTGCCCAACGATCCCCACTATCCCCAGAGGTGGTAGAAGAATAACAGCCATATTAGTATTTTAATACAGGCTAGTAGCAGAATACATAGTAATGTATAACCTGCACTACTACTAACAATCATGGCTAAACTATGCCATTTTAATAATTTTAAAATTTTACTTAATTTCTGAAAATCATCTTGTGACCCCCTCCTCTGTGTCTCGCGACCCCCCGTGGGATCCCGACCCCCCAGTTTGAGAACTCCTGCCTTAATATATGATCATCGGGGGGTGGAGGAGGTGCAGTAATTGGGGACAGTCAACCCCTCATCCCAATCTCTTCTAGTCTACTTCAACACATTTCCAGTACACAACAGTACGTATGACTCTGCAGCAAGAGGAACACAAGTCTGTGCCACACCCAAACCTCTCCCGTACCGCCATCTCCCCGGCATCTATTCAGGACCTTCCGGGACACGTTGTGTAGGCAGGCCGGGGTGTTTCGAGGGAGGGTTCTGCATCTAGGCTCGCAGAGCAGACTGAGCTGTGGCGCTTTGGTTTTATAAATACCTTTTCCCCCAGTGCGGCATAACGGCAGACTTTATTTATTTCATAATTTGTTATGACGATTTATTTATATATTTATTTTTGTCAGCACGATTTGCAGAGACAGACACACACATATGCACACACAAAAATACACACACACCTACACAAACACACACACACACAGACAGACACGGAGACACATAGATACACACAGACATGCACACACCATCCTTTTAGCGTTGTGACCCAGTGTGGGCGGTATGCAGGCATCTCAGATAAGGGGCCATTTGCTACCGAATGCTAACAAGCAGGAGCGGTTTTCTACTGCTTAATGCTACCTAGCATGCTAACCTATCATGCTAACCTAGCATTCTAACCTAGCATGCTAACCTAGGGCTAGGGTAAAGTGGGCAGGGAGATTATCCTAATTGTTCTCCTTTGGTTCTTCCCTTAGTTAGCAGGTTAGCGGAGATAGTTAACATGGCTTTGCAGGTCTCATAAAATAATTAAACGCTAGATATGTTTCAGTGTGTGACGTGTGCGTGTGTGTGTGTGTGACTATCAATATTTACTAGGCTGATTATAATACTATAATATTCTTCAACTGTATCACAGACCTTCTGGCTCCAGGTGACCAGCATGTAAACAAAAACACACACAAACCTCAGCATCCGATCCAAAGGTGTGTTTGGGAATCTGTGGGATTCACCCAGAATCTCCCTTCAACATATTTTGGTTGTGTGTGTGTGTGTGTGTGTGTGTGTGTGTGTGTGTGTGTGTTAAGGCAGGTTATAACCTCAAGAAGAACATATTATGTCTTTGTAGGCAAACACTGAGACACACACTCCACTGTATAGTCAGACATTCAACTGACTCACAGTCATAAACTCTAATCACTAACACACAAAACATCTTGCCAGCCGTATTATAAACCAATACTGGGAGAGTTTTTATACATGTTCATACATTTAGGAAAACCCTTTTTCTTCTGTTCAACATGTGAGAAACATGTGAGAGCGCCTCCCTGTGGTCACTGCCCTCCACTCCCTGTGGAGGAGGCTACCCGGCTACGGTTGGCACGCCGAGGAGCGTTGCCAAGCCGACAGCTGTGTGTGTAGTGTTGGATCCACATTCCCAAGCATGTGATCCGGCCGTGGACACACACACCACACACACACACATACATGCACACACACCGCACACACACCACACACACACACATACATGCACACACACCACACACACACCCCACACACACACACATACATGCACACACACCACACACACACCACACACACACCGCACGCACACCGCACACACACACACCGCACGCACACCGCACACACACACCACACACACACGTACGCACGCGCACACCCGCACGCACACATACACGCACACCCACACGCACACATGCACACACACACTACACACACGCACATGCACACACACACTACACACACACACACACATGCACACACACACTACACACACACACACACACCACACACACACGTACGCACGCGCACACCCGCACGCACACATACACGCACACCCACACGCACACACACACACACACTCAACCGGCTGTTAACCTAGACTAGAGTGACAGACATGATTTCAATCTGTGGTAGAGACGAGAGAGAATATGCCCGTACAAACCCATGCAGAGACACAGGCAGAGGCCTGGCTAGCAGCAAATTGTCACAGGCTAGTGAAGAGGAAAGTGGAAAGTGAAGAGGAAAGTGAAGAGGAAAACACACCATCTGTTAAGGAAACCTTCACCAAGTGCTTAGTGGTTTGGTTAGAAAAAGTGTTCCTCAATTTTAGAACAAACTCTATTAAGAAAGATGCATTACAAAGTGACTTTCACAATAACCTTACAAGGTCAATTTGCTTAGACAGGAAGTGCCTGAAGAAAATGTGCGATTAAGTTAAAGATGTTTTTACAAATGAAAAGAAAATATGTCCCTTTGCTTGAACTTGCTTCTACCAGCATCTGTTCTCTATTCCATCTCTCCGTCACCCCCCCCTCCCCCTCCCCCCTGCACACACACACCTCAGACACCATTAAGACAGTGGAAATAATTGGAAAGCACACTAAAATAATGGGTGGAGAGATAGAGAGAGAGAGATAGATAGGAAGAGAGAGAGAGAGAGGGATAGAGAAGGAGAGAGAGATAGGAAGAGAGAGAGAGAGGGCTAGGGAGAGAGAGGGGTGCGAGAAAAATAGAAAAAATAGAAAAAACTGGAAAACAGGCTTTTTTTTATTCGAGCAGTTCATTGATATGACAGTGAGATTTTCTCTGCTGTGGCAATGAGGCTTTAGGGGCCATCTAGCTGTTAAGGGGTCTGTGAACCCCCCGCCCACTCCACCAAGGGCTCCACAGCCCCATCTGGGTATGCATGCGTGTGTGGTGTGTGTGTGTGCGTGTGTGTGTGTGTGGTGTGTGTGTGTACGTGTGTGTGCATGTGTACGTGTGTGTGTATGTGTGTGTGTGTGTGTATGTGTGTGTGTGTATGTGTGTGCGTGTGTGTGTGTGGTGTGTGTGTGTGTGTGTATGTGTGTGTGTGCGCGTGTGTACGTGTGTGTGTGTGCGTACGTGCGTGTGCGTGCGTGCGTGCGTACGTGTGCGTGTGCGTGTATGGTTGATGTAATGTGAGATATGATCCTAAAGTGCACAAATGTTGAATTCAATGACCTTATTATTGCCAATAAATGCACAGGTCGAATAATAGTGGAAAGAAAGCGATAACTAAATGGGGAAGCAAAGATGGATGCCATTGCTGTGGTTTGGCCGGTGGGGCGTATGAGCTTGGGTTACAGCAGCAGACAATGGACTTCTTTCACCCATGAAGGACACACACACACACACACACACACACACACACACACACACAGAGGCGCTCTGTCTGTGTGAGACAGTTGTTCACTAAATATTTTTCTTCCGTCATTTCATTTAGCCTCCTTCCTGTACTGCATTTCATTTTCGTCGCCACTTATTACGGTTTGACAGAGCACAGCTATTGTGTGTGTTGCAGCACATATGTCCACATATCTTGACACGCAAAACAAAACAAAACATGCTTTCATTTGGCCTTTGTGTGGAGAGATAATGTAGAAGCTTTCTTTCTCACCCTCCCTCTCTTTGTTTCCCCTCCCCCCCTCCCCCCCTACACACACACACACACACACACACAACACATTTTAGGATTTCCCCCTAGGCACTGCTCATTACCCCCTTGGCCCTATTCAAGCAGCAGGTGGGGCAGTTTTGGCAAAGCCCCTCCGACATGCAGTCACTCCTAATTGGCCTTGGACACACACACATACACACTCACACACACACTCACACGCACACGCACTCACACGCACACTCACACATGCACACACGCAGACGCACACCCACACACACTCACACACGCACACACACTCACACACACACACTCTCACACGCTCTCACACACACACATACACACACTCACACACACCCCTGCAGTCTCCACCTCCAGTTGTCCCCCCCCCCCCCCCTTCCCC
>JAODTR010007559.1:0-10217 GCA_025399935.1 Amblyopsis rosae | reverse complement strand
ACCAGGACGGAATCCGCATTGTTGTTCCTCTATCTGAGGTTCGACAATCGGCCGAACCCTCCTTTCCAGCACCTTAGTTATTAAATAAATGTAAATAATTTAGTGTGTAAATGGTGTATAAAAAAGTAGAACAGGTAGGCTGTTCAGTTTATTGGCATTTATAGATCTCTAAACATTTAACATTTATTTGAACCAAACAATTATACAACATTTAATTGTTTTTAAGTTGTCACAGCACTGGACCAGGCAGTTTACAACAAAATCAATATTTAATATTATAAACAAAGTATCATTCAAATATGCATTGCCGCATTTGTGTACAGCATTGCTGTATACTCATAATCATTAGTATACTGTATAGTAGAACACTGAACTGATATTACTTTAGCAGACTTGTTATTTGTTAGTTAAAGTTAATGCTAAGTGATTAAGTGCAAAGATAAACATAAAAGATCTGGTAGCAGCTCGCCATGTTCCAGACTGCACAGTGCATACTGTTTGTCAGGACACTCAACTGAAATTCACTCAAACGATATTAATGCTGTTAGAACCGGTAGCAGCAGATGTTATAGGCCAGCTGTAAAAGAATTAGCGCACGTACTGTAATATGAAGTGAGGCAGTTGGGCTATTGCTGTGTTGATGTGAGAATGGGGAGCATTAGGGCCAGAAGAACAGTCAGCGTGTTGATGCACCGGACAGTAGCAGAGTTGTCAGTGTAACCATAGCTGGTCCTGCACGTGTTCTTCACTTCATTATATGGAATAGGTACATCGTCTGGAGTATTGTCCTTCATGGCGTCACGCACCTAAGGCGAGGTCAGACAACAGAGTTAAGTGAAGCCATTTTAGTCTTGTACAACTCATGTAGACCTTTCTGTTAAACAGTCTGCTATTGCAGTGATGCAATTATTGACAGTTTTTTGTGGTTTGTGTGTTCAAGCCCCAGAGTTGGTATTCCTGTAAGAATCCATGAGCAAGATTAACTTGTTGATACGTCTCCTTGATACTTGTAATGTACTCATTGTACATTCCTTTGGATAAAAGCATCTGATGAATGACCAAAGTGTAATCTGAGGGACAGGGGAATTTAGCATGGTCCCGACCCCAATATTCACTTTGTGAATAGGGTCTGGCCACGCTCCATTGGGAAGTGTTGGTTTCCTCCTACTGGCCATAGACCTCTGGTTAATTTTGAAACTATTGGACAGTGTTTAACCAATCAGCGCTGCTACATCTGTTTTGATCGTCTCATCTAGTTCTACCACCATTTCAAAACACACTTGACTTCAATGTCATCTCACTAACCCACCCTAAAGGTAAAGGTACTTTTATTGTCACAGTGTCACTGGTCACATGACATTGACTGGAGAATGAACCTGACAAGGTTCTTGACCCTGATTGGTCCACCAGCAAGGTGGTTTCCAGACTATAATCTCAGCAAAATAAATTGATCTGAGAGCAATAGTTAAACTTTCTTCACCTCCTCCACCTTTTTGAACACTCGAAGAAGATTATCTCCCAGAGCTCCTTTAATCTCCTCGTCCGTCCAGTGCCTCTTCAACAGCTCAGCCACTAAGTCAGGCACTTTGGAGACATCCTCCAGTCCCTCTGGTACTCTGGTGGAGACATGTGAAGGCACATGGGTCAAAATTTGTGTAATTGTGTGTCCCAATATTTTTGTATGCAAGAGCAAAAATGTCTAACCGCATGTATTAGGTTACACATTCTCTTACAACAAGTACACCAACGTATCACTGCTCCAGTCTTTTACAAGTAGCTAAGGATTTGTTAAGACTTTCATACTTGCCTTGTCACCCCGTCGTAATCTCCACCAAAACCAACGGCTTTGGCCCCAGCCACTTTCTTAATATGGTCAAAGTGATCTAGAGAGAGTAAAATTTAAAGATGCTATAAAGAGTAATGATTAAATTGGTCTGGCTATAATTTAACATGTTTTAATGGTGTGGTACATTACTGGCTACATCGGACAGGCTGGCAGTCTTGCTGCATGTGACATAGTCATTGTAAAAGTTCACCATGACAATGCCATTTAAATCCCTCTGAGAAGAGAAGACATGGGTGTCAGAGTAATGGGCAAAATGACAAGACAGAAATATGGGGATTATTGAATAGATGACGTACCCAGATGATACAGCAGTTCCATATTTACCTGCCACTCTGATAGAAATACACTTTGATACACTTTATTTGTCATCAGAGACAATAATATACTCATACTGTACATACCACACACCTTACAACAGATCATAAAGTACATATCTTAAAACATATTAGAATAGACCAGCTGAGCATTCTAATACTTTTTCCCATAAATCTCCCATTTAAAAATGTGATAGCTCGTGGAACAAATTAATATTTGGACCTGATTTTAGTTATAAAAACCATTGCCCAGATGGTAACAGTTCAGAGAAAGAGACAAGTGTGTGTTTCATCTCCCACAATGCTGCACATTCTTATCACTCATCACTCTATCTTTATAGATGCACTGCGTTAATATATGAATATATATATATATATATATATATATAGAGAGAGAGAGAGATAATGTGTGATATGAACACCACAGTGCTCTCTTAAAAACTGAAATGAAAGTGAAATAAACATATATGGTGTGTGTGTGTGTGTGTATACAGTGTGTATATATATATATATATATATATACACGTGTGTGTATGTGTGTATATATATATATATATATATATATATACACACACACAGGATTGTGTATACTGTACTGTATATACACTGTTGGATATACAGTATACCGTACTATGTGTATGAACATTTCACATTCATTTCTCTTATGTTTTTTTAAATCTGTACCTTAAAGCTGATCGACACACCATGATTGCATATAGTGCATTTATATATATATATATATCTTCATGGGGGTGGTTGGTTGTAGATGAATGTGAGCCCTCTGCCCTAAATAACTTCTGTTTACTCACCACCTTTGTGAGGATGTGGTCTGGAACATTTCTCTTGTGCTGGCAGATGGTGTAGGCAGATGAGTGGCTGAAGATAACTGGGGCTCTAGACAGTTCCAGCACCTGGCTCATCACTTCCACTGGTACATGGGACAGGTCAACCAGCATGCCAAGGCGGTTCATTTCCTTAACCACTTGCTGTAGTGCACACACACATTGAAGTTCTCATATAATTACTGTATGTTCCCTTATCACTTTCACTTATTGAGTAATTATTATGTTTGTAATTCATTAATCTAAAAATTATTTATGTTGCCATCACCATTGGCGTAATTCTTATATACTGTATTTAGTTCATATTGACACGCTGTATGGGGTCACGGTCACGGTTCCTTATCAAATGTCCTCTTAGTCTGGTTAGGAGGTTTCTATCTACTATAGTCTGCAACAACAGCTGTCTGGGGGTATTTCAGCAGAGACGAGGGAACAGCAAACAACTTAGCTTTCAGGGAAGTAGATGCAGGACCTGCACCAAATATCTCATTAATTATGTGAATAATTTAGCGCCCATATGCAGCAGATTCAATGTATCTTACTGTAACTCACAGCTGATATAAGATTTACATTGACAAGAACAAGGGATTACAAATCAATTGTACAAATATATACAGTATGTTTTGAAGAAAGACATTATTTACATAATGTGTATTCTATATGTAAAGGGGTGAATGATAAAATGTAAAGTATCTTGAAATATCTAGAAAGATACATTAAGTATATATGTGCATGTTTAAAGTAGTCCAAGGCCAAGAATTTTTAATTACTGAAAAAAGCCAACTTTCTTCTGCATGGACTGACCTACCTTGCCAAATGCAGATAGCCCTTTGTGTTCAGAGGGGTCTGAGCCAGTATCAACCAGCCAGTTATCTGCCCTGTGGGAGCAAGCAAGTCTCATCATCAAAACAAGGTTTGAATGTACATTATCAATGCATTGCATGTTTACTTATCTGAAATCATTTTACTATCACATTGCTTCTATGGAACTGTACACCTCAGTTCCATAGAAGCACATGTTCACCTGAAAAAGATCCAGTTCCAAAGAGCACAATGTGTTAGACCGCAATCTCTGTCTTCCCACAACAACCAACAAAACCAACCAACAAAATGTTCAACCAGACAATGCCTGGGAGAGATGACATTATACATACAGTACGCACCCATTTTTGTACTGTGCTTTTGAATGAGTGGACTGCATAGATCGTGCGTGCGTGTGTGTGACGTCTCGTACCATGGTGTGTTGCAGGAGTGTGTGAGAGTCATGTAGCGGACGCCCAACTTGTACATTGTGCGCAGAGTTGCCAGACTACTGTCCAGGGAGTGACCCCCTTCGACCCCAATCAGACTGGCTGTCTTGTTCTGGCAGAAGGCATCCATAATCTCTGTGAAGAGCAGAACATATTAATCTTGTGAATAAAACCTGCATTACAAAAACATTTGAAACCCACACAGCAAATTCCCCATACTGCACCTGTGTGCTGGAGTCTCTCCTCCTCTCTCTAAAGCTATTGTGTTTCAGGTAAGAAATGCCAACATGCTGGGGCAGATGTAGATGAGGAGATAAGGAGATGTTTTTTCCTTGAGAATATCTAGTATTATATGTGACAGGGGTTCTCATGCAGGCCATGGGTCAAAGAGTTTGCGAGCGTCTGCTAAATGATCAGGCTCACCTGTGCTAGTGGCGGCAAACATAAAGGTCTCCGGGTATTTTTCACACATTCTGTGAATCAGGTCTATCTGCTCCAGAGTTTGTCTGACAGCGTCTTTATACTGAGTGTCGCATGGAACATACGCAGCCCAGAACTGAAACAGGACAAAAGAACACATTCATGTTTTTAACCTAACATTTATATTTACATTTGAGACATATTGCTTTTATATAATACTTTTAGTATATTAGTAGATTAACAAAATGTACATCACATTCAGAAACACCTTATTAATATGATATCTAGTCACCAGATTGTGAGGAATTTACATAAACAGTTACATCATCTGAAATACAAATATGCATAATCCGTTGCATGTTTTACATATGTTTTGTCTCTTATTGGTCCTCACTTCACATTAACAATTAGACACATCTGGCAACTTACCAGTGGAAATACAGTGTCATAAAGAATTTCTCCACTGGCATGAACAAAGTCTAATAACATTAAACTGGCCTGGAGCTACACAATAGGGTCAGAGCCCAGGGTTTGATGCCTACCAAGAGCCTCAGCTAACCCAAAGGGCACTGTACAGTATATAGATACAAATAAAATTAAAAATAAAATAACAGTATGCTGAAAAATACATATTAAACTGCCAATATGGGGTAGAAATTTGTATTTTCTACAGATACTGACTGTACCAGCCTATTAGCATGTACAGTGAACAATAATAGTGTGGTGATGAGTTAATCATAGTTTAACCCTAAACCTTTGCTACTGGGATGGTACATCAAACTCATGGCATCAAAAGAGGTGTACACTAGGATGCATCTTATGGCCTTTATAATAAAGGGTGAATATGTTGATTGGAGGTTGTGAAATTAATATGGATGACCAGTGTCAGTCATACCATACCTGTGCCCCCAACTTCCCCTTCTTGATCTTGGGGATATTGGTGTGTGTGGTGTTCAGCGTATTCAGGTCAGTTTTGTTGAGCTGGTTGTTAAACTGCGTCCGCAACTGCCAGGGCAAATCATTATGTCTGGAAAATAAAAGGCCAAAGGTCTAAAGATAGTTGACTCTTTGGGCTCAAGTTTGTGGAGTGCACAAGGCAGCACAAGGTAGCGCTAGCGCTGAATTAGTGACCAATGTGTTAGGAACAAGGTGTTTTTTCAGCGTGTTTGCTAAGGTAAGTACATCTTGTTCAAAATCATTATTGTAGACAAAGACTTATTTTTTTTCTCAATTTTACACACTTCTCAAATCCCTGCATTAGTTCCCCATGTGTGAGACACCTGAATTAAAAATAATGTTGCTTGTTTATCACTAAATGGTTTAGGTCCAAAATAAATTGCAGAAATGCTGAGAATAGGAACTGTAGACTAATAACGCTTTAGGTCATATGGGAACAGTCTGCTAACTGTAGTCTACCCAGATTAAATGACATTTAGCTCTATGTAACAAATAGCTGGAAAAATCTTCTAAGACTATGTTGCTTTCTGCCAAACTGCAAACCATGCATTTTGACTTCTGCTATGCTGTAAAACATTTTATTTGTATTTTATATGACACATTGGCCTTATGTGCTATATACACAAAGTGCCTTGTCCTACAGCAACTATCAGACACACCTTAGATAGACTAGCACTGTGAACCGGCGCCATCAGCCTCCGCTTGCTTCTTGACCAAGAAACTAAGGCCCTATCAAATTCTCCATAAGCATCCATAAACACTCACATTCTGCTTGGTCTGCAAAGTGGTTTGGGATTTACTACAGATGTTACTCATAAACCATGTAATGAACAAGGCGGCTCTTTTCTGCTAACAACACACTATGGCAGAAACGCAACTTATTAACTTGATGGTTCTTTGCGCACCAGAAAATACACTGTATTCCTACTTTTAAATCTAGTTGAACATGGAGATTTTATGTTAAAATCAGTTGAACATCTCAATTTGATGTTCAACTGATTTGCTGAGATTGTCTATCTATACCACCTTGGTCCTACAGTTGTCTAGCATTAGTGAGTGGTGTTGCTTACCCATCGATGAGGGGTGTCTCAGACATGAGGTTCAGAGCTCTTTCTGTAAAGTTCTCCTGAGCTGTGACTAGTGATGCTTGGATACAGGACACGACCCATGCCATGTACAAAAACACCCTAAGCCCTGACTGCATTTTCTATCACAGATCACACTTTACGCTTTAGTAGGGTCTTCTTAGAGATGAGCAAGTGTCCAAGCTGTTTTCTCACTCTTCTTCTCTCCTGGAATGTTATCCACATATGTTTTGCATCCTGATTCCCTTATACTGTATATATCTCTTGCTCCTCCCTGGTCTTGGCACTAAGGACAGTACTATCATAAATGTAATACCAAGCACAAGCACAAGCCTACACATACATGTACTGTACTCAACAGTGTGCTGTAGTGCTACTGTCCCACCGACTGTGTAGTGGTACATAGGGGGTTAGAGGTTTCTTTTCTGGCTCTACGGGGATACATTTATCTGATGTGCCAGATGTTTTGTTAGGCAGAACCATCTGGGAACACAATCCATTAAAGCTGGTCGGAAAAACAGTCACCAGCTGATCTGTTCCATATGCTTTGGTCCTGTCCCCAACTCACAACTCACACTTTGTGAACCGTCGACTACTTCAGAACTGAGCACAAATGAAAAGGCGGATATGGCCTTTGTCACTCTTTTTGTATCATTTTTAAATAGCAACACGTCTCTCCCCTACAGAACCGCTAGCATGCTTGTAGGTAGCATGTATTTACTGATTTAGCCACACAAAAATACAATAACAGCAACCCAATTGACAATGTTACAATAGTGCACAATTAGGTCTTGACTGTTTACAGTAAATATACACTCCTTGACTTGTGTTCAAATATTCCCTTGTGGTCAAAATATGCATCACATAACATTGTTTTGGTTGTTTACTGTATCAGCAGGCCAAAATGTGAATGTGTCTACGTGCATGTTCAAATGCTGAACTGTCTGACCTGGTTCAAACTCAACTGTATTGTGGTGGTAAAGGAATTCCCCTAAAGTTCATGTTCCTTATCAGAACACGTCTCTCGGTGTGTGTGTGTGTGTGTGTGTGCGTGTGTTTGCGTGTGTACGGAGACAGAGATATTTGATGCAGCCTTATCCATACTGCAATGCACAAACACCAGGATGTGGCCTACAGGTGCTGATAAGCTTCCTTCAATGGATGTCCTGTGTCTGGTGTAGAGATTAGCTGAGAATGGTGTCCATAATGTACACAAGTAGTACACAGGCAGTAAAATAGGTCCTTTTAAGAGAGCTTTACATTAACTACTATATATTTTCATAAGGCTTTACAATTTCATGTGAATGATTGTTGGTGTGATACCTATCACTTTAGTTTTCCCTTATTGAGGGTAGACAACTTTGGAGATTTGTGATTAAGGGAATGACAGAGACCCACCTTGTGGTAGCGCAACCATATAACCAAAGACTGTACTGTAGATTATTTTTAAGAGGTTGCTCACTTTTGTTTTAAAATTGTATCGTATTGTAAGTAAAGGAGTTTAGTGAAACTGACCATTTTTATATTCATAATATTTGTACAATCACATGTACAAATATTGGCATGTGGCTAGCTAGGTTAGTCTACTGACAAGCTGTGTGTGTGTGGTAACATGAGTATTTCTACACAAATGCATCACGGATGTTCCAGGTTCTGTGTGTGTGCTTAAAATCCATTGTTACTACACCGGCCTGGGACATGATAATCGAAAGTAGACTGCATCTCACAACACTATCGCAGCATTGGCAATGTGTGTACAATTTGGAGGGCATGGCCAAAGATTTTATATTTATAGAAAGATGGAGTGTTGTAATGCATTTTAATGGAACAACAATGGAACACTGGTCTGTGGGCATGTCACCAATGGCATCTTGCTGTGGAGACTGACGTAAGCAGCGCCTAGACCTGGCCAAGGCAGCTATAACTACCATGCATGGCCAATTTAACCCAAAACAGTTCACTGCAGAAACACCATTGTGGCCTCAGATTGACTGTAGGTACATGGGAATTATTTCAATATTCTCCAATCACCCATTAACGCACTAAGAGATAAAAAGTGGGCGATATTGTGTTGCCGCCTTCTTTCCAAAAAGCAATTGCGGAAATGCTGTGGATTCATTAATTACATACATTTTTTTATGAATTCAATATATTTGCTGAAGGTACAGCAGTATTGAAGAGTTGCAACTAATAGGGAGTATAGATATTTTGTAAATCAAAAACACGCCCCTCTCCTCTGCTCCCTCCCTCTGGAGCCCATTGAGTCTGCCATTGCGAAACCCATTGAAAAACCTGTTGTAGATGTGTGTGCACATTCATGTGATTTGACAGGCAAGGTAGGTATGCTGGACCAATCATGAAATAGAACCCTGATTGGTCAGACATGTGACATAATGTAAATAGAAAATAAATGAGTTAGTTCACCAGATCAGATGTTCACACAGAGCATTTCGCTCACAAATTGCACTGGAGTTATAGCTCTAAAAGCCTCCGGACGTTCATCTTCCAGTGACTGCTGACAGAGCTGTTCTTCTGATAAGAAACTATCTCACCGTTTATTTTAGTTTTAGTGAAGCAACAATATCTATATCTGATGTTGATTCTAAACCATGCTGTATTAAGGAGAAAATACTAATAAAGAAAGGAAAATTAAAAATATACGATGAGAGAAAGGGATCACTGCGTGCTCACTGCGTGCATGATCTTGTGTTTTTTGATATTGTAAGTGTTGTATACGGTATATCTTATTATCAGGTAAGCTACATCTTAAGGCGGACCACGTCACGTCTTGAGTCATCCAGGTCCACCCACATTGTCTGTAAAGAGAGAAGAGAAAAGGAGGAACTGACAAACAGAGAAGACATTTGAACACAACGTGACCAGCAGATAGTGAGACAGATCAAGGCCGACATGGCAAGAATGGATGTCACAGAAACCCTTGATGGCATTTCATTTCCAGGACACTTGCATACCCAGGAGTCATTGCGATATGCTCGCACCTTCTCATTCAGGGACACAGACATACTCATCGCCACCTATCCCAAGTCAGGTGAGAGGAGAGGATATTTTAAGAACAAAGTTACTTTACAGCTGTTTTGTGGAAACTGTTAGTTCAGCTTGTGTCATCGGCCTATATGCAGATTTGTATATTCAGATTTGGTCATGATAAAAGTGTTTTAGTCTGACAATGCTACTGTAATACAAAAATATGCTGTACATGTGTGTATATATATATATATAT
Source organism: Amblyopsis rosae (assembly GCA_025399935.1). NCBI lineage: Eukaryota > Metazoa > Chordata > Actinopteri > Percopsiformes > Amblyopsidae > Amblyopsis > Amblyopsis rosae. Next base: position 262 of record JAODTR010007559.1, on the reverse strand, counting down.
ATATATATATATATGTATATAAAAGCAGTTTTTATTTCTTTATGCACTGTTTTCGTTGCCAAGCTTGGACAACTCCACATTCCTAGGATCTTTTGACCGCATTTATTTATGATCACCAGGCTCAGCTGGGAAAAAAAACACCTGTTTTCCCATTTTAAAAGGGACAGGTTTCCTGCTGTCTGAGCTATCTTTATGCTATCTTAATGCACAGCTGTATAATAGATGCTGTCCTCATCTGGATTACAACAATATTTGCAACAGT
>JAODTR010007558.1:0-10217 GCA_025399935.1 Amblyopsis rosae | reverse complement strand
ATATATTGTTTTTAGGATTTATTTTCATTTTACCATTTCATCCAGTTTTTTATTGATTTCTTAAGTTGTACAGCACTTTGAGCTACTTCTGTATTAAAATTGCTATATCATTATGATTATATCATTATATATCCTATTATATTATAGATTATTGTTATACTTCCCTAGACTGAGCGCCGCCACACAGTGAGAGATAGAAAGAAATGAGAAGAGAGAGAGAGAGAGAGAGAGAGAGTGATACTCTGATACCCGCTGCATGTATCTCTTCTCTGTAAATTGCGTGGTTGTAAATGTGTGAAGTGGTCAATCTCGAAGTGGATGCCTTTGTTCTTCATCTCTCTCTCTCTCTCTCTCTCTCTCTCTCTCTCTCTCTCTCTCTCTCTCTATCTCTCTCTCTCTTCTCCAAAAGGGTCTAGCTGCAGCAGTGTTTCGATGGTTTAGTTAGCCAACGATTTCCTTCTAGCGTTTGGAGATCAATCTTTTGTCCATAAACGTTAATGCAATGAGCACCATATACTCATGTATTTTAACAAGCACAAGTGATATAGTATCATGTTGATGCAGTTTAAAAAAATATGCAGATGCCCTGCTACAGTTAACACAATATTAATCATATTTTGCCCAATGTTTTATTACTGTAACAAAAGTCATCACAATTCCTCTCAATGACAGAAGACCGTGTTTAGGAAACGGTCAACCACAGACTCTGTGTAGCGTGTAGTCTTTGACCAAGGGAACTGAAACTGTTCGGCCTGATATTCAACAATTTAATGAGACGTATTTGCCATGAACCAAAGGAGTTATTTAATTCCCCAATTTTCAACATCACTATTTTGACTATAATCATATACAAGTCTATATACATCTTGATTGTCATCACAATTTCATAAACTGTCTTGTGATGTAGAACTAGTTCTGGTAGTATATTCTGAATGACAACCCACTTCTACTGTTCTTTAAACAGTAGAAGTGATAACGTATGTAGTAGATTTGCATACATTTTGTTCATATACAAAGTCTCTGGGCTGACTAGTCACCCTATTTCTATAATTACCCACAGACAATCCAGTTTGGACTCAACTCAATATTAGCCTATATTACGATGGCGCACACTATAACATCGACTTTTCTTATTTTTTAATTGGTATATCTTATTTAGCTAAAATGGTCATTAATTACATAACAAGACTAGATCAACTCGATCTCAATTATTCAATTATTAATTTCAATTATTCACATAACAATTCAACCTTTGTCATATTTTACTTACTTTTCACATTTTTAATACAGGTTCTGTAGCACAAACTCAGTAACTCGATCATAATTCCAAAGCCCCGCCCACAGGCATGAGAGTGCCCCTGGCTGAAACTGCGCGTCTGCAGCTAGATCTCTCTCTCTCTCTCTCTCTCTCTCTCTCTCTCTCTCTCTCTCTCTCTCTCACGCGCAAATGTATATATTGTAATTAGATCGACTTTTACCTCCATGTCCAGTGGCCCCTCCACGCCCCGAGTTTAAGGGAAGGTGTGACCCCGTCAGAGCGTCAGTCATTAAACTGGAAGCAGCCACTTACAAAGCAAGGATTTAATAGATGCAAACATATATTTTCTTTAATGGGTGAGTAGCCTATTGGTTTTGTCTTTAGTTGTCGTAACTCACTCACCCGTTTGAAATCTACGCTATGTAAACTGAGGGGATGGGTGAAAGGCTGACAAATCGCGGAGCACAGGCATTATCCTGTAGGCTATTGTGTTTAGTTTAGTTAGTTTAGTAGAGATTAAAGTAACGGCATAGCTGGTTTGCACATTAGGCCTACTGAACTAACCTTTTTGCATAGCACCGCAAATGTCTGTATTATAGGCTTATATGCTATTTCAATAACATAAAATAAAAATAGTTTATATAGACCTATAGGCTGCATATGCCTATAGCTAAAGTAATTCCTCCGTTAATGACAATCAATGAAATAGGCTATAGCCTCTAGTTTAGTTTCATTATGAGGATTATATGATATGCCTGCAGTAGCCTATCTATTATGTAATTTGAAGTGACTATCGGTCGACATAGCTGACAGAGCCTTTAGAGTCCTTGTAATAAAACAGTTGGATTTAATAGGGCTGTCACGCAGATGGAGGCTGACCGTGTAACACCTGCTATCCAATCCAACTGTCACATGACACAAGAGTTTGCTTTTATTTTTTAGTTATGAGTTAGAGTTATGATAGTAGCCTGGTAGGAAGTGTTCTTAACCTTTGGCTTTGAAACTATTGGACAGCTAAGAACCAATAGTGGTTGCTACTACAACAGTTTTGATCACTTCATCAGCTCTGCCACCGTTTAGAAACGATCTTGACTTCAATGTCATCGCACTTGCACACCCTGATTGGGTCGCAAGGGTGGCTGTGAAAAACACTATTATGCAAACAGGGTTTCCAGACTATAGCCTAATAACAATTTAATGATTTTATCTGAGAGAAATAGTCAGTTGGAGCCAGGCTAGAGTCACTACTATGTAGACTATGTGATCATATTACAGACACCTGGTAGACCTATGGGATAATGAGTTAAAACTAGGCTATGTTATGTATTTAGCTATTAGCCTACACTAATTGAATACAAACAACAAACATGTCAGATGATAAAGGCGCGTCACAGATGTGAGGGCACCAAAGGTGCCAAATAAAGGCTGCCACACCTTTAAAATATGATAGGCCGGCCAGTAACAACCATGGTAGATAGTCTCTTGCCAATTAGTTTAAGATGAAATTGTAACAGCAACCTAAAATGTGTTTTGTTTTAGCTGTAATAGGATTTTACTGTGATGATCATATGTGAATATCGCCAAAATCCCTGTTTTTACAAAAATCTGAATTTTATGGTCTGAAAACGGATCTGCATGTCATATCCATTAAAAATACCACCAGGACCTGACTGGTTTACAAAGGTACACTTTGTCCGCTCAGACGTAACCAAATTAAAATGTTAACGTTAATGTTAATGAGGGTCTCAGCCCCTCCCCTCAACTCATTTAGCTCCTTGAGCTCTTTTTCAAAGTTGTAGTGGGAGTCAGGCTCAGAGCTGGGGTGCAGTAACACTTTAAAGTCCAGCTAAGAAGATATATTTTCTCCTGTGCTGAGCTGGAAAACTTAGACATAGGAGGAATACATGATATGATGAAGAGTAGTATCCTATAGCCTTAGCCGGCTCCCCCCGACTAGGCTATTAATTGAGATTATTGTCTGGAGACCATGTTCGCATTAGGGTTTTCACAGCCACCCTGCTTGTAGTTTAATCTTATAGTGAGACAACGTTGAAGTCAAACGTGTTTCGAGATGGTGGTAGCAATAGTGATTGGTTAAATGCTGTCCAATAATTTCAAAATAAAGGAGAGGTCTACACCCACTTCCCAATGGAGCCTCCTGTTGTAATAGGCTAATCTAGTAGCCTATTTGGAAGGTTTGGAAAACCACTACTCATGACCACTACTACACTAATCGTGGTTTTTAGATTGGGTAGTGTTTCTACTTTCATTTTTGGGAACAGAGAGAGAGAGAGAGAGAGAGGGGGGGGTGAGAGTCCGTATTATTATATTTCAATAACATAAAATAAAAATAGTTTATATAGACCTATAGGCTGCATATGCCTATAGCTAAAGTAATTCCTCCGTTAATGACAATCAATGAAATAGGCTATAGCCTCTAGTTTAGTTTCATTATGAGGATTATATGATATGCCTGCAGTAGCCTATCTATTATGTAATTTGAAGTGACTATCGGTCGACATAGCTGACAGAGCCTTTAGAGTCCTTGTAATAAAACAGTTGGATTTAATAGGGCTGTCACGCAGATGGAGGCTGACCGTGTAACACCTGCTATCCAATCCAACTGTCACATGACACAAGAGTTTGCTTTTATTTTTTAGTTATGAGTTAGAGTTATGATAGTAGCCTGGTAGGAAGTGTTCTTAACCTTTGGCTTTGAAACTATTGGACAGCTAAGAACCAATAGTGGTTGCTACTACAACAGTTTTGATCACTTCATCAGCTCTGCCACCGTTTAGAAACGATCTTGACTTCAATGTCATCGCACTTGCACACCCTGATTGGGTCGCAAGGGTGGCTGTGAAAAACACTATTATGCAAACAGGGTTTCCAGACTATAGCCTAATAACAATTTAATGATTTTATCTGAGAGAAATAGTCAGTTGGAGCCAGGCTAGAGTCACTACTATGTAGACTATGTGATCATATTACAGACACCTGGTAGACCTATGGGATAATGAGTTAAAACTAGGCTATGTTATGTATTTAGCTATTAGCCTACACTAATTGAATACAAACAACAAACATGTCAGATGATAAAGGCGCGTCACAGATGTGAGGGCACCAAAGGTGCCAAATAAAGGCTGCCACACCTTTAAAATATGATAGGCCGGCCAGTAACAACCATGGTAGATAGTCTCTTGCCAATTAGTTTAAGATGAAATTGTAACAGCAACCTAAAATGTGTTTTGTTTTAGCTGTAATAGGATTTTACTGTGATGATCATATGTGAATATCGCCAAAATCCCTGTTTTTACAAAAATCTGAATTTTATGGTCTGAAAACGGATCTGCATGTCATATCCATTAAAAATACCACCAGGACCTGACTGGTTTACAAAGGTACACTTTGTCCGCTCAGACGTAACCAAATTAAAATGTTAACGTTAATGTTAATGAGGGTCTCAGCCCCTCCCCTCAACTCATTTAGCTCCTTGAGCTCTTTTTCAAAGTTGTAGTGGGAGTCAGGCTCAGAGCTGGGGTGCAGTAACACTTTAAAGTCCAGCTAAGAAGATATATTTTCTCCTGTGCTGAGCTGGAAAACTTAGACATAGGAGGAATACATGATATGATGAAGAGTAGTATCCTATAGCCTTAGCCGGCTCCCCCCGACTAGGCTATTAATTGAGATTATTGTCTGGAGACCATGTTCGCATTAGGGTTTTCACAGCCACCCTGCTTGTAGTTTAATCTTATAGTGAGACAACGTTGAAGTCAAACGTGTTTCGAGATGGTGGTAGCAATAGTGATTGGTTAAATGCTGTCCAATAATTTCAAAATAAAGGAGAGGTCTACACCCACTTCCCAATGGAGCCTCCTGTTGTAATAGGCTAATCTAGTAGCCTATTTGGAAGGTTTGGAAAACCACTACTCATGACCACTACTACACTAATCGTGGTTTTTAGATTGGGTAGTGTTTCTACTTTCATTTTTGGGAACAGAGAGAGAGAGAGAGAGAGAGGGGGGGGTGAGAGTCCGTATTATTATATTTCAATAACATAAAATAAAAATAGTTTATATAGACCTATAGGTCTATTTAAACCACTTCACACATCCACAACCACTTCACACATTTACAAACATGCTATTTACATGCACCGGGCAGCAGAGTATATATACATCTCTCTCTCTCTCTCTCTCTCTCTCTCTCTCTCTCACACACACACACACACAGAGAGAGAGAGAGAGAGATTGTATGCCACTGACCCCATTAGCTATCAATTTAAAGCCTGCTGGGTGTGTTTAGAGTCCCAGGTCCCAGTTCCATCAGGACCCTCCCTGCTTGATATACACCCAGGCCCAGACGAAAGCTTGCTGTTCTCAACCTGTATTGTGCTGCAGAGCTCTCCATTGTGTCCACAAGCGTTCCACAGGTATCAGCAATTTCAGTGGTTGCCCATGTTAAACCCCCTCTATTATGAATAAGCACCCCTTCCCCTACCCGCAACCTCTTCACAATGCATTTGCTATGTTGGCTTTTGAATTCAGTGGCCACCTGACTTTTGACTTCTCAGCTAACATTAGCATGGCAGGTTCATTGCCTTCAGGCCTGAAGCCTCAAGGCCAGGGGTCTGCAACCTGCCTCCCTCTACAACAGCTCCCTGTGGCTTCGACAAACATTATAGAACTTAATCTAGGTTTTGTCCCGCCCCAACACACATTACAATATCAAATTATATTTTGTTTTGCCAGCCTGCGTCCTCTGATTTCACCAGACTCCAAATGGATCTAGTCCATTCAACATTGTGAGTGCACAGTAGGGTATTATTTAGTACATTCTGTTTTCAAGTCACCAGAAATTGGCATTTAAGTGCTGCTTTATTTAAAAAAAAAGTCTTTACGTGTAGGACATGCCCTAGCATTTCACTGCATTTCAGTCAGTAAGCAAGCACTCTTATTTTCCTTATTTCAGATCTATGGGGCAGCGCGTTGGCAGCCCAAGGATAAGTCACTTTGTGCCAACATCATCTACATCATGAGCGACTGTGGCCATGTTGGGTTCCCAGTCGAAACTGTGAATCTCACCGTCAAGCCCTCCTTCGGCCACACGCAAACCAGCTAGGATGGAAGAGCGAAGTCACGGCATCCTCGGTCCGCGCGAGCTACCCGCTACCCTCCGCCCCCTTGTCTCCGACAAGGTCCACAACAATCGCACCTCCGGCGCATAAACAGGGAATTTGTGGGCGGGCGGGTGAAAAAAACATTCCGCCATGTTGCTGAACTTCCGGCGAATATGCAGGTGCCAGTGGCTACAGCTCATGACCACCTGCCTGGTGCTGTCGGTGACGGTGATGACTGTGATGGTGTGCTGGGACAACAGCGTTGTGGGCCGCGTGTCGTCCTACAGCGACGCCTTCGTCGTCAGGGGCTTCACTGTGGCGCGTGAGGATGCCCGCAGGTTTCGGGGCTTCCGCTACCTGCTGGACCACCCAGGGAAGTGCGTCGGGCAGGACGTTCTCCTCCTGCTCTTCGTCAAGTCGTCGCCAGGGAACGCCGAGAGGCGCGCGGCAATCAGGTCCACCTGGGGCAACGAGACGTACATCGGCCTGGTCCTCGGCGTGACGGTCAAGCTGGTCTTCGCCCTGGGGTCGCCGCCGCCGGAGCGGACCTCGGAGGGCGGCTTGGTGATGGACACTCAGGAGGCCCTGGCCGTCGAGGACCGTCTCCACGGCGACCTGATCCAGCAGGACTTCTGCGACTCCTTCCACAACCTGACGCTGAAGCTGCTGCTGCAGATCCACTGGGCGCGCCACCGCTGCGGCCATGCCCACTTCCTCATGAGTGCCGACGACGACATCTTCGTGCACATGCCCAACCTGGTGGCTCATCTGCGGGGCGTGGCTGCCCGGGGTCAGGCCGCCAGCTTCTGGATTGGCCATGTCCACCGGGGGGCGCCGCCCATCCGGCGCCGGGATAGCAAGTACTGTGTGTCGGCAGACATGTACCCGTGGACGTCATACCCAGACTACACGGCTGGCGCCGGCTACGTGGTGTCCCGGGACGTGGCGGACAGCGTCTACCGGGCCTCGCTGACGCTCAACGCCTCACTGCACATCGACGACGTTTTCATGGGGATCTGCGGCAGCGCCGCGGGCATCTCGCCCCGAGAGCACGTGTTCTTCTCTGGCGAGGGCAAGACCCTCCACCACCCGTGCATCTACGACCAGATGATGACCTCTCACGGCCATGTGGATGACATCCACGACCTTTGGAAGAAGGCGACAGCCCCAGAGGTTAAGCGGTGGACCTCGGGCTTTATGGGGCGGCTGTACTGCACCGCGGTTAAGATGTCTCTCCTCTGTAAACCTTACTATATCAACACATATCCCTGCAAGGCAGCTTTCTATACAGCCACTTGAAGATGGAGCAGTATGTGTGTGTGTTTGTGTGTATTACAGTAGGGTTGGTCGATGTGAAACATGTTTCTCTTCATGGTATAAGAGGTGATAAATGCCGGTCCATAGCCACCATGCTAACAGCCTAATTATGTATTTCGACCAGCTCCCAGAGACCAAGTGTGATGAAGAACCAATGTCGTCTAGATGTCATACAGACAAATGAGACAATCAATAAATGGCCTGACTTTTGTCCAATCTGCTCTGATTAAACTAATTTGAATATTTTTTACATTTTCAAATGAAAATATGTCACGTTAGGGATTCAAAGTCATTGTAGATTCGTATCTAGTCAACTTTGGGGAACTGAAAATAAAAAGAGTGGTTGGCAAAACAGATGAGTAAAATAGTGCATACCACAATATGCTTAGCAACACCCGCAATAGTGCAAGCAATGCTGTGCATGTACGCTCACAGTATAACAAAACGTCTTTTTACACAAGTTGGTTAAGTCTGTGGTCATTCCTTTTTTTTTTTTTACACGAAATGTCTTAAAACTGAATCTTTCATTTGAAATGAATGCCACAACCCTCAGCAGCAACCAAGGTATTTGTATTAGAAACAGTACAACATAACAGGGATGTCACAGTATTATTATGTATACATCTACAGACCTTTAGATGACACATAGTTGTTCTAAGAGGGTGCCGATGACTTTGTGCCTTATGTGTCATTACTGCTCAAGTGTCTGTGCCGGAGCATTACGAAGTGCGAGGCTCCACACAGCGAGGCTAAGCTGACCAGTTTTACAACATGAAAAGTAGCTTCTGAAGCAACTTCATCTGAAGCGTTTCTTATAGATTGGTGCAACAGAGGAGCAATACTACTGTATGTAGGATTTTGTCAGGTTCATACAATAACTGCATTGTTTTGAAGAACATTTGACATTTGCAGTGTTAGAGGTTGTTCAGGGTTGAGTAATTCTGCGTTGACTTACGCAGTTTGTATTCCAGGATGCAAAATTAAAAGGATATTTTTGAGAATCATGTAATTTCAGTGGGAGCTCTGCAAGTACAGTATGTGAAAAGTATTCTAATTATAAATAATCTTATGATTGTCCTTTCAATAAAAGTTCTTAAACAAGATTTTGGTGTCTTATTATAACTTATCTAACTTGAAAACATGTAACTAACATAAGCATTCAAGTGATATAATCAGTTATTTATTTATATACACAAACTACCAACCATAGTTAAATTATTTTGTGTAGATATAAATAGAAGATTTTTTTGCGTGGGATGACTTTAAGTATTCACCTAAACACTGTTTTCACTATATCATAGCCTACTTAACCAGTGTTGGGCAGTGTAATATTCCTTTTTTCAGTAACTACTATAGTATTACTTTTTCCAAAACAGTAATGATATTACAATGACTAATCCAAGTAATGCTGCTTTACAAGAACGAGATTTCTGGTCCTAGCAAATTTAGGGTAGGCTATTTGAACCAGCCTGTCCAATAATCTGGTTTGAGAGGCTGCAATGTTTTCACTTTGGCTGATTGTTGACTCCTAAGGTTCATTATTGTTCCAATTGAAAAGATTCAATTCTAAAATGAGCTGGCTACAGTGGCCATTTTTCTGAAGGGGGCGAGACAGGGTAGTGATTGTGAAAATAATGATAATGTAACGAGCAATGTAACTAATTACTTTTAATACCCAGTAATAAATAAAGTAATATTGCTTTTTGAAGGAGTACTCAGTACAATTCCTGAGCAACTTGCCCAACACTGTACGTAACACAGCTGCTGACAATCCAATCAGATATTGCTAAGTATCAACATGCCATTTGCCTAAACAAATCCTGTAACATGAAGTGACTGAACATTTTACCACATTACTGAACCTGCTGCCCTACTTTGCAGCCAAAAGCATCTTCCATCCCTTCATGTAATTTTACTCGGTCTCCATAGCAACATCTTGCAGAGCAGAGCATGGGTGAAAGTGAGTAAGTATTGCTGTACAATAAAAACCTTATCTCGCCATAAAGACCGAAGATGACAACCTCTTAAAAAATTGTTAATATGCTCAGTTATAAATATGCTATTTATAACTTGGAGTTCTAAATATTCCTCCAAATGCTACCCCAAATTCCCCCATTATTTCAGAGGCCTAAATAACGTAACCTGAAATACAATACAAAAATAATGCTCAACTGATTTGTTCTTCCTGGCAGTTAGTCCACATGATTGTGTTCAGGTCATTAAGAACAGAATACTGTGCTTCTCAGCTCAAATAGAAGCTGCATGTAGCCCCCTATAGCAACAATGGACTATACTCTAAAAGCACAGAGTAGGCCAATTTATATAATATGTACATTTTATCCAACAAACAATTAACATTGTGCGGCCTATTATTTAACTATGACACTGTATTAAGTATCCTGAATGTATAGCATCCTAAAAAAACAAAAAGTATAAACAAGCCAAATTCCATCCATCCATCCATCCATCTTCTCCCGCTTATCCGGAGTCGGGTCGCGGGGGCAGCAGCTTCAGCAAGGGACC